>VWZD01003520.1:368763-497411 GCA_013396695.1 Sakesphorus luctuosus | reverse complement strand
CGGTGTCCGCTTTCGCACCCGAGCCAGAGCGTTGCGTTGCCGGGGATCCCTGCGAAGAGTGACTGCCCTGGGCTGGGCTCTGCTGAGCCTCATGCTGCATCCAAGCAGTGCTTGGAGGGATGAGGGACCCTTTGCCACGCAGTCAGTGGGGACTGCCTTTTTAGTCCTAAGGTCATTTACCTGCCAGTAGCCGCAAAGTGGGACGCACAGGGCTGCTGCTGACAGCATTGTGCACAAGTGCATCGAAAAAGGCTTGTACACCCGTAGCCAGAGTTAGCACCCTGTGTGTAAACAAGTCTGTACACTCATGTAGGCAGCGTGTTTGTGTAGATCTCATGGGTTCCCGTGCCCCCGCATGGGATGGAGGCTCGAACTCCAGTGGCACCAGGAGAAAACAGACATGACGGAAGGCACCCTGAGGTACACAGGGGTACAGAGAGCCACCTACAAAAGCAGAATCTCTTTCACACACCAGAACAAACAGCGCTGCACATCTCTGCATGTGGGATCCAGGCTGTGACTTGAAGGTGGCTGCAGCAGTCGATGCCCCAGAAGGCAGATATGCACAGGGGAGACAGATTTAGCCAGGGCATACATGAAGACATCCAAAGCCATGTTATTGCACATAGTAACTTAGGGGAGTTAATGGAAATGTGGCCCCAAACCAGACAAAACTATGCAAGCAGGAAGACGTATCCTTGTATCATTGTCCGTGTATCACTGAACAGAAATCCACTCCTGAGACTTGATCTTGCTCATAGGTGACAAACTAGAAGATGACAAATTTAAGCGGTTTAGTTTTTACCTTTCTTCATAAAATGTCAGCTTTTGGAGCCACCACTTGAAAGCTGCCAACTTTCAGTTCACATCAGTTGACCATAACTCCCTTATTCTGTTGAGGGAATGGTTTCTTGGTCTGTGTCCTCTCGGACACTGCTGCTGCTGCAGCTGCATCGGCAGGCAAGCTGGAGTGGGGGGTAGGGACGATGGGAAACAGCCCCAAACCTGATTTCCCCTTCACTCGGGTCCTTCTGATGACCAGGCTGGGCTGCATCCCCAGGGGTGGCACGCTAGGGCTGCATGCACAGCTGTGTGCACAACTGGATGGTGAGCTACGGGAGGGCACAGAACTACACTCACTGTTTCTCTCTCTCCTCAGCTGTCCTATTTTATGGAGCTGCGGGCCAGATCTTGCCCACCTCCTCTTTTGCCTCCTGGCGATGCTGCTGGTGCCGACGTGGAGAGACCCTCGGCAAGCCCGCGGAGCGTGAGCGCCGAGGCGGCAGTGGCGACGGCCCCCCTGTGCACCCCGGCTGACTACTATGGCCGTGTACTGCTATGCGCTCAATAGCTTGGTGATGATGAATAGCAACAGCGAGGTGACAAGCGGCAGGAGCAAGACGCCACCTCCTCCCGGACAAGTACTGCCCAGGGGCCCGGAGACACCCGGCAGCTGCCGCTCGCTCCCTGCCTTCAGCCCGGCCCCGGTGCCGCCCCGCTCCCCGCGCTGTGGCCCCGCGTTCCTCTTCCCACCACTCGAGGAGCCCCTGCGGCAGCCAGGCAGCCCCGGGGGGCGGCGGGACAGCCGGAGCGAAGAGGGGCAGCCAGGACCCCCCATGGCACGGCAGCTTCAGCGGGAGCTGCACAATGTCCAGGTGAACCAGAAAGTGGGGCTCTTCGAGGCACACATCCAGGCACACAGCTCTGCTGCTCAGCCACCACGGAGCCCCAGGCCATCCCGGCCCCGGCCCACCAGCCCCGTGGTGGGACTTGGAATTGGACCCCGGCCGCCAGCTCACAGGGAGAGTGAGGCCCCCGATGCTGGCGGGGTGCAGGTTTGTCTGAGCACTGCAGAGCCCTCGGGGAGGCCAGTGATGACAGTGGTCCCTGCTGTGGAACTGGCAGAGAGCAGCAGTCCCCTGGAGCAGTCAGGGCCTGCACCACGGCAAGGGGAGGTGGTGGTCGCCCCCACAGAACTTAAGGGCCAGTGCCCAGCCATAGGCGGAAGCATCCCCGCCGTCATTGTCACGGACCTGGGGGGCCCGGAGGAGGAGGTGGGCGCTGTGCCCCCCGGCAGCCTGCCCGTCAGGAAGCTGTCATCATCCTCAGCATCTTCCACTGGCTTCTCCTCATCCTGGGAGGAGTCTGAGGAGGACATCTCCAGTGACCNCGCCCCTCCGCGGGGGGACCCGCGGCAGCTGCGCCGGGGGCGATGCGCGGGGGAGGAAGGGGCGAACTGGGCACGGGCAGAGGGGCTGTCCTGCACCCAAAGTCTNTAAACAAGTCTGTACACTCATGTAGGCAGCGTGTTTGTGTAGATCTCATGGGTTCCCGTGCCCCCGCATGGGATGGAGGCTCGAACTCCAGTGGCACCAGGAGAAAACAGACATGACGGAAGGCACCCTGAGGTACACAGGGGTACAGAGAGCCACCTACAAAAGCAGAATCTCTTTCACACACCAGAACAAACAGCGCTGCACATCTCTGCATGTGGGATCCAGGCTGTGACTTGAAGGTGGCTGCAGCAGTCGATGCCCCAGAAGGCAGATATGCACAGGGGAGACAGATTTAGCCAGGGCATACATGAAGACATCCAAAGCCATGTTATTGCACATAGTAACTTAGGGGAGTTAATGGAAATGTGGCCCCAAACCAGACAAAACTATGCAAGCAGGAAGACGTATCCTTGTATCATTGTCCGTGTATCACTGAACAGAAATCCACTCCTGAGACTTGATCTTGCTCATAGGTGACAAACTAGAAGATGACAAATTTAAGCGGTTTAGTTTTTACCTTTCTTCATAAAATGTCAGCTTTTGGAGCCACCACTTGAAAGCTGCCAACTTTCAGTTCACATCAGTTGACCATAACTCCCTTATTCTGTTGAGGGAATGGTTTCTTGGTCTGTGTCCTCTCGGACACTGCTGCTGCTGCAGCTGCATCGGCAGGCAAGCTGGAGTGGGGGGTAGGGACGATGGGAAACAGCCCCAAACCTGATTTCCCCTTCACTCGGGTCCTTCTGATGACCAGGCTGGGCTGCATCCCCAGGGGTGGCACGCTAGGGCTGCATGCACAGCTGTGTGCACAACTGGATGGTGAGCTACGGGAGGGCACAGAACTACACTCACTGTTTCTCTCTCTCCTCAGCTGTCCTATTTTATGGAGCTGCGGGCCAGATCTTGCCCACCTCCTCTTTTGCCTCCTGGCGATGCTGCTGGTGCCGACGTGGAGAGACCCTCGGCAAGCCCGCGGAGCGTGAGCGCCGAGGCGGCAGTGGCGACGGCCCCCCTGTGCACCCCGGCTGACTACTATGGCCGTGTACTGCTATGCGCTCAATAGCTTGGTGATGATGAATAGCAACAGCGAGGTGACAAGCGGCAGGAGCAAGACGCCACCTCCTCCCGGACAAGTACTGCCCAGGGGCCCGGAGACACCCGGCAGCTGCCGCTCGCTCCCTGCCTTCAGCCCGGCCCCGGTGCCGCCCCGCTCCCCGCGCTGTGGCCCCGCGTTCCTCTTCCCACCACTCGAGGAGCCCCTGCGGCAGCCAGGCAGCCCCGGGGGGCGGCGGGACAGCCGGAGCGAAGAGGGGCAGCCAGGACCCCCCATGGCACGGCAGCTTCAGCGGGAGCTGCACAATGTCCAGGTGAACCAGAAAGTGGGGCTCTTCGAGGCACACATCCAGGCACACAGCTCTGCTGCTCAGCCACCACGGAGCCCCAGGCCATCCCGGCCCCGGCCCACCAGCCCCGTGGTGGGACTTGGAATTGGACCCCGGCCGCCAGCTCACAGGGAGAGTGAGGCCCCCGATGCTGGCGGGGTGCAGGTTTGTCTGAGCACTGCAGAGCCCTCGGGGAGGCCAGTGATGACAGTGGTCCCTGCTGTGGAACTGGCAGAGAGCAGCAGTCCCCTGGAGCAGTCAGGGCCTGCACCACGGCAAGGGGAGGTGGTGGTCGCCCCCACAGAACTTAAGGGCCAGTGCCCAGCCATAGGCGGAAGCATCCCCGCCGTCATTGTCACGGACCTGGGGGGCCCGGAGGAGGAGGTGGGCGCTGTGCCCCCCGGCAGCCTGCCCGTCAGGAAGCTGTCATCATCCTCAGCATCTTCCACTGGCTTCTCCTCATCCTGGGAGGAGTCTGAGGAGGACATCTCCAGTGACCCCGAGCGCACCCTTGACCAGACCCCAGCCTTCCTGCAGACCCTGGACCAGCAGAAGCCCCGAGTGGTGAGTCTTGCGCCAGCTCTGGGGCAGTGGGGTGAGGGCTGGCGGCATCCCTGCTCAGGCACAGCTGCAGCAGGAGCAGAGTTCTGTCACAGCAGACGTCTGCAGAGAAACTTTCCATTTGCTCAGCAGTTCTTGCTTTCCCTCACATGAAAATGTTTCAGACTTGGACCAGGGGTTCCAAGTCAGAAAATCTGCTCACAGGAGAGTGCACTGATACCTGTCCCATTGGGCATAGTCCTTGCAGAGCTCCCCTGGTGCTGCGAGCTGCCTGCTGGCTTGCTTAAAATGCATCCATGGGCTGCAGCCTTCTGCTGACATGTGGTTACAAACCTCAGCCTTCCCTCAGTACAGCTTCTATAGGTGCTGGAGGTTTACCATGATTTACATGAGCCTAAGGGAGAATTTATTTCCTTCTTGGAGCTGAAACTGTGTGGGCCAACAACTGTCTGTTGAAATTTATAGTGATGCCCATCACCATAGTGTCTGTCTTTCACATGAAAGTAAAGATCTCTAGAATGTCTGGGGATTCCCCTTTTGAATAAAACTTTCTCCTTGTGGGTATCTTATATTTTAGGCAAGCATATTTTTATTAGGTATTTATATTAAGTACATTCGTTTCACCATATTTGTTTGTTGTGAAGCTGGTTGTAAGACTTCAGGCAAGAGAAAGCATCAGTGTAGTATTACCCCTAGAGCAGAAAGGTCTCCTCAGAGGGGAGAGCTCTGAGGTATTCTCCAGAGGCATGAGACAGTCATGGGATTTGTTGTGTCACTAGGGGAGTTCATTCCATGTCTGATTGCTCTGCACAGAGCATGCTTTGCTCTGAGCTGTCACACCATTTATCCAGAGGGCTTTGAACCACTTTACTCCGGAGCAGGGCACCCATCACGAGCTTCTCCAACCAGCACATGGTCTCTCCCATCCTCCAGCTCTGAGACATTACATTGATTTGAGCCCAGCGCTGGAGCCTCACATTGACAAACCCCTGAAGTGTGCAGGGCAACCCTGTGGCTCCTTGATTTAAAGAGTTTGGAAAAGACCCATCAACTTTCAGTAATGTGGTTCACTATGTTTAACTTCCTGTATAAACACATGGTAGTGAAACTCTTGCTAAGCTCAGTGACACAAGGAAAACTAGTTCAGGGAAATGTTTAAGTGAAGGTATCAAACTTGGAAAAATTGAAACTGTAGTTTGTAAAACACTCAGAATGCTGAAATAAGTATCTTTTCTTTTGTACTTGTTTTGTCCTATTCCAAGAATTCAGGCTCAGTTCTGCTCAGGATAGAGCAGCAGTTCAGTAAAAGCACAGTTAATGAAGTTACAAGTCTGTGGCTCATCATGTTTGCAGACAGTTTTGTATTTTGGGGCTCTCAACTGATGAATCAGCTCGCTCCCTTTGGGAGCTACTACAATCTCTCTGCTGATTAAATTCTGCTGGTTTTGTGTGCATGAGCTGTAGTAATTTCTGCTCCATTCTCTGTACTCATGACTGTTCCTAGTGCCAGATCCCACTGATTTGCTGCTGAAAAGAGTTCTCTGATGGGCAGAAGCATGCCTGATGCTCTATGGAAAGCTTTCTGGAGCCTCAAGCTGACTCGGTGTTACCTCCTGTGGCCCGCAGTGAGCTCAGCCAGGCTGGTGGCTCAGCAGTGAACAGGCAAGGCTCGTTTGTATTGCCAAAGGCCTGGATCAGAGCGAGCTCAGATCAGCTCTAAGATCAGAGTCTGCTGGGCCCAGTGGGACTACTCAAGCTAACTGAGATGAAAATCTGGTCCAAAACGTGTCAGACATCCTGAGGAGGTGCACTTGATTTTGTGTTTTAGTGCTGGAGTTGTCTCAGCAGGAGCAGCTGGATGAATTTACAGGGATACTTTTCCACTGGGCTCCACAGGTCCCATGCAGGGCTGATCACTGACTTTGGCAGGTTATAGTCAACTTCTCAGCAGGTTCATGTGCAAATGCTCAGTAATTCAAAGCTGAATCATATAAATAACACCCAACTTTCTGTACTTGTTGGCAGTATCTTGTAAATCCATAATGACAGCAGAAGGCAGCTACTGAAGCAGTGTCAGGTTGCACACTCATTTGTTTTCATGAACTCACTATTTCCTTTTAACAGTGCACATGTTGTGGAAATGAGTTGTGTAATGAGCAACAATGTATGAGAAGCTCTCTCCAGAACTTGTGCTTTTCTGTCACATCCTGAAGACCTCATCTGACAGAAACCTCTGGTTTGGGTACATAAATGCTGGACAGGCTAAGTGCCCTGTCTGCACTGGGTGCTGCTGGCACAGGGGAGGGGCTGTTGTACCTGGAGGAGGAGTAACGATGAGCAACAGGAAGGCAGTCCTTGCTGCAGATGCAGTATGTGCTGTGCATCTACATAGCATGTTTATAGGTCTGATAAACAGCAGGCCTGCTTCTGCCCTTCCTTTCTGGAGGCTGTCTGGCTTAGCAGATCAGTTAGGGATGTCCGGCTGTCTATTGTAGTTCCTCCTGATGTCCTGGGGAAATGGGCAGATCCCTCCATGTCGCATGGACTCATCCTCTATTTGTACTGCAGGTAGGAAACTTCACTTGTGTTCAGGCCTGAAAATTGGCTGGTAAGAAAATAAGGTTACATAGTGAAAGGGAGGGAGGTATTGTGGCCACGTTTTTGGACACCATGACTTGGAGCAGCTCTGTGTCTGAAATGGGCTCTGCCTCTGTTTATTTAACGTTTGCTCAGTGCTTTGCCTGTCCCTGCAGTGCTCTGGTGCTCAGTGGGCTGTGCAGCACTGGGAACAGTGACCCAGCTGTGGTGGTTGTAGATTTGTGAAGTGCAGTGACAGTAAGAGCAATGTGACGTTTTGCTGTTGTCTAATTGCAAGTCCACTTATGGTCTGAGTAAACTTCCACGTAAGGGCTTTTGCAGCTGTGGCTTTCCCCAGGCTGTGGCTGCTGCTGGAGAAACCCCACACTTGTTTATTGATGCTTGCAAGGTTTCAAAGGCACTTGAGCGTTTACACTTCTTGGGCTGTGGGAGGGATGGGCTGTCCAGGAGCATTGTTGGGATAGGGACACTGCGGTTTGGGAATGCCGTGGGGCAGCTCTTGCTGTACACCCCCTGTGATATCAGTGTGGGCAGTTTGGGGAAGGAGTGGGTACCTTTGCTCACCTGCCTCCATCACAGGGCATCTCATGCTGAGGGAGGATTTCTCTCCTCATGGCTGATCACACAGGCTGGGTGTGTAGAGGAATGAGAAGGAGCTCTTTATCCCAGGGTACAGGTAGCCTGAGATGGCAGCCCAACTCCTAGGGGGATTTCACACCCAAAATAAGACACATTCTAGCCATGACTCCTTCTGACTTCTTCACTGGAAAAATACTAGTGTATGAGTTTTGCTGTTCCTGGGGAACTGTTGGCTCTTCCCAAAGAAGAGCTGATAAACAGCGTGTACTCAGCAGCAGGAGGCTTGTCCCAGTCTTGGAAACTGGCTGCGCCCTTTAGGTGGAAGATACTCCACTGCTGGTCATTAGTGAGTCATAGTCATTGACCTAAATTCCCTAGGTTGTCCACTTCTGGCAACTACAGACAAAGTGACAGGCAAGTGTGGGGAAAGGCAGAAATTCAGAAATTGTGCAAGCATGTACTATAGAAAAATGACATGTCAAGAGGAAAAAAGCCTTCCTGGAAAAACAGCGCAAGACACTTCAGTGTTCCTCTTCCTGGCTTTCCCACAGCCACCGTGGAAACACAAGGATGTACAGCAGTATAGTAATCAAGTGACTTGGTACATTGTGAAACCTCTACTTCTTTCACCAGGCAGAGCATCTTGCTCAGAATAAGAAACTTCCATTAACCTGTGCAAAATAGCAAGAGCTTTTGGAAAAGCTGATGGCATTGCTGCTGACAGGTGATTTTTTAATTGATTTATTTGTTTGACTCACAGTGGCTGTAACACAGTTCTGGAAGGAGCCAAGTTTACAAAGGGTTAGTGTCAGCCAAGGGCCTGTGCGACCCTTGCTGATTTGTCTTTGAGATGTTCCAAGGCCTGACAACAGCACTCCTGATTTGTTCCCATAAAGATCAATCAAATTAAATACGCTTTCATTCCCTTTCCTAGCTGTCACTGTGATCAGGAAGTCTCTGTGTAACAGAAACCATGACCACATGGCTATGGTGATGCATGCAAGCCCTGTGAATGTATATCCTTATACTGTCTGTGTTTATGTGTTTTACTCCTTGCTCCCACTGTGTTTGTCTTGAAAGCTCCTAAGCTTATGAGCTTGTGAGTGGTATGACTGATTTAGTATCAATATACTGTCTAGCACATTATGGCCCTGCAGGCTTGCTCAGAAGAGCGACTGTTCTTCTAGTAATGTGCATCACTGGCCCAGGAAGGTACACCTGGTATGGGGCCAAAGGACGGAGTCTCCTTCAGCCCTGTGGGAATACTAGAATAAAGAAGAGGGTGAGGTGGACACTTGTATATTTCCACTCTCAGAACAGCACAGTGTTTTTGTCTACTGGTATGAGCTGAGGACCCTCTGGTGCTCTCAGTGGACTGGGCAGATCTTCAGACTCTGTGGATGGAGGCTGCACACTGCAGGGAGTTCACAAAGCATCACTCTCTATTTGGTGGCTTATCATCTGCCTACTCACGTGGCTGCCTCAGGGAATAAGCAGCTTTCTTATGGGCTCCCACCCACAGAGTCTAAGTGAAGATGCAGCTATAGCCCAATGAGAGACATATGGTGATACTTCAAGTCCGTTTTCATCAGCACATTTAAGCTTCTTGGGAAGGGTTTCTTCTCTGCACTCATTCTCCGTGATTGACAGTGCAGGAATTCCATGGCACATAGCAGATCCTTTTCATAGAGAGACTTACTTGCTAGCACAGCTAGCACAGCTGCTGTCTCTTGCATATTTTGTTTCTCAAACAATTTCACACTGAAAGCATTCATAAAAAGTTGTTAAATTAAAAAAAAAAGAAAAAGCATTTCTGAGGTGCAGGAATAGCAAACATTAAGCCCATCATCCTTAGGGTCCCAGCTCCAGAAACATTCAGATTTTCTCCTTTTCTCCTTGTTGGGAATTGCAGGATATCAGGAACTTGGCTGGTTGGACCCTTTGGGTGTTAAGCTGAATGTCCACAGAGTGAATTTCACGGATCAGCAGAAACCTTAAGAGTTTTGTCTTTATGTTTTGAGAGGCTTGCAATGACAAAACTCAAACTGTAGTCAGCACCTGTCTCACATTTTCCATATTATTTCTATAATGTGTTAGGACAGATTCAGTTGTGAAGAAAATCTTAGCGCAGCACTTGAGTTCCCATGTGCCATGCAACAGCTGAAAGCCACTGCTGAGCTAATGTTTTCTTTACATGTAATTCTGTTCTAGCTCACTAGAGAAATAATGGCATCTATGTATGATGTTAAATGTCTTCTGTAATGGTTAGAGATTATTTTGTTTATACCAGTAGGTAAATTTGTGCTGTAAATTTGACCTGCTTTCTTCCAATGAAGTCCAGCCAAGCTTTCTAAGAAAGATATGTTAATATTTAACAGACAGTGAAAACTAAATGTTAACATTTTCAAATCACTGAGTAACTTTGCAGCCTAATTCCTATTCTCAAATGTGACTTTTGGGGGAACGTGAGCTCCTACACTTGCTGGGTCACTTGAAATGGCTCTTTATGGCATCTATTTTGCTTAGACTTGTTGGATGTCCCCTCAGGATAGGTCTTCTCCTAATGTACCTTTCTTCTCTGTTGACTCTGATGGGATCTTGAGGACTAGCCCAAGAGTGTGCTTAAGACAGAGGAATCTGTTTCTGAAGTACTCATGAATGTCTTCAATAAAATTTATCAGAATTTCATTCTTACTCCTCAGATAAAAAGCCAGGTCATGCATACCCTGCACAATGGCAAGTAATTCAGGGAGCTGCTCAAGTCTGAGGTGTACCAGACTCAAAGTCAAGTGTCTCTGATTTGGCTTTTAAATCAGTGTTTAGACAGTAAAGTGTGATATACTGTATAACAGAGATGATCACCCAGCAGCGCCTTTCAGTGTGAGTTGGTGTGGGGATGTTCAAAAGCTTGGAGTCTCCAGCTGCAAGTTTCAGTCTGGGTGTATGTACTGTCAGTGCACTCAGAAGTGGTGGAAGCTTTTGGAAAACGTGTAGACTGCAGCTTCTTCTTTCCTAGCCACAGTGGGGTTCAGGGCACAGAGCTGCTGTCATGGCTGCCTATGGAGATCCTCGCTGCCATAGTCAGCCACAGGTTGTGTTTCCTGGGTGCTGGTGGTTTCTGACCTTAGTTTCTCAGAGATAGGCAATATTGGAGTCTAAACATACTGCACACTGTTAAGACCTGTATTAGCCTTTTCCCTCTCAAGATATTTATTTCACTATTTTCATACATTTCAGCCATGTAAAGAAAGAAGTTATTTTTTTTATCGTAAAGAACATTCTTTTCACTAGTGACATGAGAAAAGAGACAGACTGGTAGAAGGAATTAAATTAATCTTTTCAAATACAAGATTTATTCCTGGCCAAAACACCAGGATTGCTTTTGGAAGGAGGACTAGGGGGTAAAACGACAAGTGCTTAGCACTTACAACTTCTTGTAAGCAGTACAGTGTATTATCTGATCAGTGCTACACAACAGGAACTTCATTAGCATTCAGCACTGTTGTGGTTTCAAGTAATAGTAAAGCATCCCTCCACTCTGTGAAAGACATAAATGGACTCTGAAGGGACGTGCTGACAGAAATTCTAATGAGTTTGATTGTAAGGACAGAATCAGGTTGTCTTTTCACAACACGTGTGTTTCCTTCACATGTTTGATTTGCAGTGAGGTTGGCACCTGCAGTTGCCATGGTTTGGAATTCACTGAATTGATGTGAGTTTTGCTCAGGGTTTCTTTGTTGACTTCTGGGCTTTCATCCTTGATTTTAAGTCTTGTACTTGGGGTCTTGGACAATGGGGTTCCTGGACTATGTGAAGCAGAGGGAGGTCTCATGGGGCCCGCAGTCTTCACTGTCACAAAACACCTTTCAACCTGAATGAAGACCAATATATCAACACTAGGAACAACCAGCACAACATCTTAGGAGAATGGCTATGGCAGGGAGCAGGCACAACTCTCTCCTCCCACCCCGTCAGCATTTGCAGAAGGGGGTGTTTAGCGAGGGCTGAGCAATGGCAGCACCTACCTTCAGCATCACCTCCTTCTCCTCCCCCTTCTCTTCCTGTCCCTTTGCCCTTGCTTGGGCAATTCATGTGCAGCAAGATAGAATCAAAGAACCCTCTTCCTTTGCTAAACAATTCGTTCCTTTTGTTAGGGTCAGATAAAACGCTGATAAAAGCTGTTGTAGCTGCGCTGAGGCCAGCAGGAGCATGCTGCAGGGTTTGGTCCTTGATCGTCTTTCGCCTTGCTCACCCCCTGCATGTCTCCAGTTACATCTTGTGGTAAATTCAATGTTAAACTGAATTAATGAACCAGAGATGCAGTCTCCGTGGGGGGGTTGCCCGTTGGTGGGTACAGTTCTTTAGAGCCTTTGAGGACAGAGGTTTATAGATGGAAAGATCTGCAGGGTAGCTTTTTGGAAAGTGCATTTTAAGGTTCAGGTGTTTTTCTCTCATTTCTTGCTAGACAATCTCTGGTCCTTGCCACTCTGGAAAAGGGCAGGAGCCAAGGCTGGCCTTCAGATCACCACTGAGCCTTGTTTGTTGCAGATGTGCTTTGACAAGGCGTTTTGGGAAGGCATAGGAATAGCTTTTATCCCATTTGCTAAACATGTTCAAATTATTTGCTGTAAATGGGTACTTAGGTACAAGCCCATGTGTACCCCTCAAAAGAGAGGAGACCGGGGTGCCAAGGAGGGGTGGGAGTGAGGGGGAGGTGAGTTGGCTCCTTCCCACAATGTGGACCATAGAAATTGCTCTGCTGGCAGCCCCACTAGATATCCAGGGGCATCCTCCCACTTGCAAGCAAGGTACAGAGCAGCCACGGCGGAGAATTAGCAACGTGTCCAAATGTGGTACAGTTGCTATTACAAGTAATATATATTTAACACTCTGCAGGGACCATTTAAACCTGCATCTGCAGGAAGAGGAAAAAAGTCAGGTTTGCTTTTTTGGCAGACTGCGGATCACAGAGTCCAATCTATAATCTCTTTTGGTATGTTGTATGTGGGTGGGTTTTGTTAAGCTACAGGCAAAGTTATTGCACCCCTAGGCTACTCACATTAAATGTTTCTCCAGTTTTAACAACATTCTTTCCAGGCTCAGCTGCATTTGTTTTTGTCTTCTCTATGGCAATTGATGAGCTAAATCTAAAATGTATAACTCTGTAGGATCTCCTGTTATATATTTCTTCCACAGCTGTAACTGAATCAGGACAGTATAATCCAATGACTAGTTTTAATGCCTAATGCTTTCTTTAATACATTCCAGATTAGAGAAGTCAGCAAAGTTTATATATCCAAAGTAATAAATTTAAACAATAATAACGGCAAATCCCAAACCATCATTATATCTTTAAAGCATCTGAGGGGGTTTTTTTGCTCCTATCTTCTTTGGTCTGGCTAAAATCTGTTTTTAGGAAACTCAACAGGACAGATAAAATATGATGAGACAAACAACTTAATCCCTTAATAATGTCAAGTGGAAAATCCAACAACAGATTGGCAAGAAACTCAAATAACAACTGCAAAGTGACCCTTACTGAGGACTAAAGAACAAGTTTAAAAGGCTGAGTTTGGGATATAATTAGAGATGAGCCTGAATCAGTGCCCATAGTCTCAAATACTTCTTTGAACTCTGAAATGGAGCCAAATTCCTTTTTTTCATCCATGCCTGCATAGCTTCAGCTTAGCTCCATTGAGGCCAGTTCAGCTTCACCTTGCACCTCATGCTGCCCTCTGTACTCTCACAAAGTGACTGTGGAAGGCCTCAGGGTGGTGTTTCCTCCTCTGGATGCTATTTCAGATGGGGTGTGGGATAGCAGGAAGTGTGCGCAGCCCAGGTATGTGCCTGCCATGGCAGCAGGAGAAGAGATGGGCACTGCCTCTGAGTGGGAGGAGAAGAGATGGGCACTGCCACTCTGGCCTCAGAGTCCCATTATCTCATTATCCTGCTCTTGCCAGGGACTGGCACACAGTGTCATCCCTGGGCAGCAACCCTAAGCAGTCTTGGGCTGCCGTTAATGAAGACACTTTGGAAGTAAGGTATGTGGTCACAGAAGTAGGAGGCATTTGGAGTTGTAATTGCCAAGCAGCTTCAGAAAGAGCATGTTAATTATTGTCTCTCCCCTCAGAGCCATAGTTATTTAGAGCTGGCAGCCCTTCACCCTGCAGTTTGGTGGTAGGAATGTCTTACTGGGGTGGAGATCGCAGCAGCCAGAAAGAAAACAAAGGAAAGAGATTTTAGAACTGTGTGTTATCTCTGGCCACCTGAATTGCTGTTGTATTTTAAAAGAATATGTGAAAAAGAATTGTTTGAAAAAGGCTTGACAAGTGTACTCTTCCAGGTCCATTGTTTTAACCTTCTCCTAGGAATTTGTGTATAAAAATGTTCTCAATTTCGTTTATCTCTCTGCTTGACAAGTCCTTTGTTTCCCTTCCCTACTTCTAGCAGATTGGGAACTAACCTTGATCTTTTTGCAAGATGAACAGAGTTGCCTTGTCAGATGTCACATTCCCACCTTCACACACAAACAGTGCGTGCCACAGTTTTTGAGCAAGATGAACCATCACTGAAAAAAAAATTGTGTAAAGCTCATACCATTCAAGATGAGCTTTTGGAAAAGCTGCTCCCAACTGAACCAGACTCTCCCTCAGAGGAAGGAGCAACTGACATCATCCATCTCTCTTTGAAGCCACCTTGCACAGCAGGTTAAAACAAGTGGTCTTGAAGCCAGGACCACAGCTCAGCTCCTCCATTAGGAGCCCCTCATCCATGTCTCATCTTGAGAAGAAAAGACTTGGCTTCTCTCCTCAGGTTTCTGCTTTCTCATGTTACCTTGTGTTGGTGGAATGGTTTTTTTGAGCCAAGGAACGCAGCATAGAAGTCCAGGTGGTCACAAGTGACTGTAATGTTGACCAGATGCTAGGCTGGTAATGAGAGACAAATGCAAGAGGTAGCATGTTGCCACCTTGTCTGTTATTGTCTGTTCCTGTATTGTACTTCCTAACCAGCTCTGGTATTTGGTTTTTGAGCTTTTGGGCAGCTCAAAAGGCAGTTCCAGATCCCAGGTTTGTTCTTGCGGATGGGAACCCTTCCCAGAAGGGAGAAAGCTCAGAGGAGCCTGTTTAATATAGGCTGATCTCATGCTTGAGCATACGCAGAAGTTGACCTTTCAACATTGGAATAAGAAGTGATGGGAATAGAATAAATCACAGTCTTGAAAGAAAAGCCAAATAGCTTAGATTTGCATCTCATGAGGAGTCAAGGTAGGGAGGCTGAGAGAGCCACAGAGGGGCCAAATGACAGATCGAGGAGCGATGTTTCAGCAGTGGGTTTGGTGGATCTTTGCAGAGCAAGCCTGCAGAGCAGAGGTTATTGAGATGTGAAATTGGGATATGAGGTGATGGGCCCTGAAGGTGAATTTTAGTCAGGTGGATAACTGAAAGGACTCTGTTAGGATGTTATCCTGAAATTATCTGCAAGACCTACGCATATGTTAGATGTGAGGACTCAAAAAGTTCCAAGTTTTCCACTTGCTAAAAGTTTGAGGGAAGGAGCAAAACACTTACAAATGAGAGCAATAACATTTACACTTGCACTGCAAAGGCATAAATTATTCCATGAATTGCCAGGCTGCAAAGAATCAAGCACTGCAAGCCTTGGAGCTGTCATGTTTTGATTGAATCCAAAGCCAGAATTTCTGTAACCTTGTTAGGAGACAGCTCCAAGCACCCATGGTACACCCCCTTAACCTTCAGAGACTTGGCTTACATGCAAGATTTTTCCAAGAGAACCAAAACTTGAAGGACCTCCCTCACATCCGGAAGCCACAGCCTGATGAGGAACTCCCTCTGTGTGGTGGCCTCTGTCAGAGCCCAACTCCCTGTTCAATCTCAAGAGAGGATGGCTCAGGGCTTTTTCAGGGCAACCACGGTTGAGGATTGGGCTGCTCTGTGCCACAGAACCCATCGCTGCCTGGAGGGATGCTGAGGTTTGCCCTCCTGGCCCACTCTTCCTCTGGATCATCTGTGCTGTGTCCCCCAAGGCAGTCAGACTCTCAGACCCATCCAGACAAACCCTGGCAGGACAGGAGATTGTAGGAGCTGGCTGAATCTGGAAGAACAGTTTTCTGGCAGAGAATAGATTTTCCAGCAAATGTCAAGGGAGAGGGGGAGTCAAAATGATTCACAAATTCAAACACATTTTCTGAATAGTTCTGGCCTAGAAAAAAATACAGAGGTGGGGGAAGAGGGAGGGATGTTAAAAATAGCAATGTGTGTCATTCTGACACTTTCAGAATGAACTGTTTCATTTTGGAAATGGTTTGTTTATGTTTTGCAAGCATTTGAAATGTAGATTTGCTTCAAAATGACATTTTTCACTTAAAAGTTGACCTCACCGCTAAAACACATTGAAATAAAAGGGTTTTTTAGGACTTACATAACCCAAAATGAAACACCTTCTTTTGCTTTGGTTCCACATGAGACATATCAGAGTTTTCCTTTCACAGCCCCATGATTTTAGCTGTGTTCAGCCCAGCCTGAACATCTTCTGTCCCCTAGTTTTTTGGTTGAGCTCTGATGTTAAAAAAACTACCCAGCTCTCGTGCTGGCCGACCTTAAGGTCCAGTGCCATGGAACAAGTACTTTAGTTTAATCTGAGGTCAACCACACATTGCTGTGATTCAAACTGAAACCTGTGGTATCAAATGAATAAGAGCTGTAGGTTTTGTAGATAACTGGCATCTTCTCCGGAAGATGCAATGTCGAACCTCATTTAGAAAAATAACCCAAACTCCTGAGGCCCTGAAATCTGATCTAGAAATCTTCAGAGAAGCCAGAGTTTTCAGACAGCTGAATGACAGACTTTCACTCCCCCCGACACTCACACTGGTCTCATTCAACTGATTCATTAAAGGAAAATGAGCAAACAGCTAGTAATTACTCTTCTGTAGCCAAAACGTGCCACAGAGTTTCCCTGGGCAGGGGGAAGGAACGTGCGTGTTTGCTGTACAGTGAGCCATAGCTGAGTTTACTGTTCCCCACTGTGTTTTCTGCCTGGCTGGGACACAATGTGCCATTTCCTCAGCTGAAGTCCATCCCTTGATGACTGGAGTGAAGCAACCCTTTGCTGAGCCCCTTTCCTCTGATCCTTGGGAGGGTTTAGGCACAAGAGAGGGAGAAGAAAGATGCTGCAGTGTGAGGCAACAAGCTTTTTAACATCAGCCACTTTGGGGAAGAGGCCATAGGAAAAACCTTTTCCATTCATGGGAAGATCCTGGGTTTTACCTGGAATAGGCAGTTTTGAAAGCATTTTTCTGTCCCACTGTAATTCCAGTGTGACTCAAGGATGGATCTCCTGGTGTTGACAGGATATGGATATTTTTATCATAGAGGTGTGTGGAGGTGAGGGGTTGGCAGTGGCTGAGCATCTGAGTGGGTTGTCCCCCCTGCTGTTCCGTCAGCAGTGGGAGCTGGGATGGCTCTGCTGCTTTCTGTGGTGGCTCTGGGCCCCCCAGCAGTGGGGAAGGCAGGGATTAGTGCCGGCAGCAGGATGAGGAATCAAGGCCAGAGTGTATGTACCAGCTATGCAGTTCCTTCAGCCATGCATTTATTGTTCAAACGCTGCCAACTTGAGCTTTTCCCAAAACAGTGAGTATTGCCTTAAAAACCACCAAATGTTTCAGAAGTTTTGGAAGTGCTGTGTTTGTTTGATGGTTTTCGTAGTTTCTGTGCCTTTAACTCGCACCTGGGACAATTTTTCAGTTTGCTCCCTGCAAGCCAAAAGGCTAGAAATGTACTTTCTTTTTAAAAATGGAAGCTCAGAGTCTCAGACACCTGACTGCTAGAGCTGGGGGCTGTGAGAACAAGGCAGACCTCATGCTAAAACTGCAGGAGAGTGCAAACAGACTGTTGAAATAGCTTCTCTTGGTCGAGAATGGGGCTGAATGGAAAGAAAGGCCAGAAGGGCAGAGAGCGTAAGCTGATTCGGCTTTCCTGTAACAATCAGAGAATGCCAGGCCTCGCTCCCCGCCCCAGCCGAAACAAAAAGCCCATACACAACTACAGCAAAATCTGCCTTCCTGTTTGTACTCCTGTCATGAGGCCTGGGAGAGCAGGTGGCATTCAACTCCTGCATCCCTACCAAAATTTGAAGTCCTGTCCTGGCTGAGCAGGGAGAGGTGCAGATAGAGATACTGGCAACCACTGAAGAGCGAGGACCATATGGACTGCACAGGAAGGCTCACATTGCTTCTCTGTTGATAGGAGGCAAGTGCATTCTTCTTTTTAGCATTTCCTTAGGGGCTATTCTATGTTTAAAGGGCATTAATCCTCAAAGCACAGACATGGATGTTGAGTGTGGCCCATTCCAGCTGGTGGGCTGTGCACTGTTCTCAGGTGCTTCATGTGCAGGGCTGACTTCAGTGAAATTGCATCAGGAGTGCAGTTTTGAAAGTTACATACAACATGCAGATGGTATTCTGGAGAGCAGCTGCCTTTGGAAAATTAGCTAGAACTACTGATGGTGTAACAAATGGAATATTTCCAGGATATAAAATTAAGAGAGGAAAGTGGCTTTTCTGGCTTTTGTCAGAAAACAGAGGTTTGCATAACAGCAACATTTTCCATATACTTGGTTAAGTTACTTGCTTGGCAATTAAATTGCAAGTCAGTTTAGACAGCATGGCCAGCTGTAACATAGCACACATTGCAACACACATAGTGAATGTTATTACTTGGTGTCAGTGTTTATTGAAGCGAGTAGGGATTTCACAAACAAGCTTTGGCGCAGGGACCACTAACAATGTGATGGCATTTAATGTCTCTAAAGCAGTGCAGATAGCTTAAGAACTTTGGGGAATAAATTCTCCAAAGATAGAATAATTTGGAAAATAACCTCCTAATCCCTTTAAACCCCTAAGACACATTAGGTTTCATATTGGGTAATGATAAGCCACAGATTTCACCACTAATCACAGAAATATCCTGTGGTTTTTGGAAAAGCAAGGGAGACTCTAGGTGTAAGTTCAGTGGCTGATTTTGCAGTGGCAGCTCCAGCTGATCTCAGTGGAAAGAGTTTCTTTGCTGCTGTCTGCTGGTCCCTTGCTGCCTTCTTTTGCTACTGCAGGAAGCAGAGCCAGCAAAAGCTGCCCACCAACTCCTTGAACTGCTCTTCTCCCTCATCTTCATGGAGGAGAATCAACACTCTAGAATGTCACTTCCTTTTATTTGCAAGACTAGAGTGAGATTGGGCCAGGTCAAGTCTGTTGTAGCTCTTTTGGTTCTGGTGGGCTTGCATGAGGGATAAATTTGATCCAGAGTAGGAAAACACAAAATACAGATGGGGTGGGTTAGTGCATTGTTTATATAAATAGCTAGACCATGGAAAGCTGCCCACATTGCAAAATCCCCCTCCCAGCTGGCTCCTTCAAGGCTTATGAAATCACAGCAAGGGCAGACCACCAACAAAATAAGGCACAAAGACCGAGTTTCCCCTCTCTTCCTACAGCAGGTCCCTTGTGCTCAGAGTTGAGGACTGTGTGGGCTGTGGTGCATGGGCTCAGCTCATCAGCTGTGCTGAACTGGCATCTCAGGGAGCAGGACAGGTCATATTGCTGTGCCCTCTGATGGCAGGAAAGTTATAAATACATTTTTGGAACAAAAATAGGAACTGTCCATCAGAGCTATTTCTGATGACCTCAAAATAAAGTTAGATTTTGGGGGTTGTTTTGTTCCCTCTCTTTCTTAGTAGTGCTGCTGAGCTCTCCAGCAGAACAGGAAGTAGGCTGAGGAGCTGTTTGAGTAACCAGAGTTGTCAGATCAATGGAAAAAGTGGTTTGAGTACATTCTGTGAAAGTTCAGTCAACAATTTTGAAATTACTGCAGTTTCTCTTGCTAGATCAGGGCTGTTGTTCATGCCATGGGGACCTAAGTCTACCACTGCTGTGTCTGTAAGCAAACAGAGCATCTCTTTTTGATGATGTACATCATGTGCACCCAGGGGTGAGGCAGAAGTCTTTCCCATGGTGTCCTTGGATCAGATTCCAGTAGAGTTAATCTCGCAACTTGACCAGGCTCATACGTAATTTTGAAATGCCTACCATACCATTTGGAAGAAAAATAAACTTTCTTTTATTGGGAGTTGGGCATGGAGAGGTCAGGGTAGGTGAGTAGCAAAGGACACTATAGGACACCATTTTTCTATCAAGGAGGAAGATGTACAGTTGCCAGTCTCAGAACTGAGGCTGACCCTACATTTTAGTGACACTTACAGCTTTCATGTTTTACAAGCTCATATGAGAATTGAATGCATGCCAAATTAATCTTTCAAGGGAAGTGGAGCTGGGTTGAAAATACCTCCAGCACAGATAATTCAAAGGAAATACAGCTTTTAAAAAAGCATGTGAAATGTGCCTACCTGGTTTTTCCTGTTTTCTTTTTTCCTTTTTCTCTTTCCTCCCCTTAGTCCCACATTTTGCCTCTCTACTTACCCATCATGTCACCATTTCCTTTTTTCTCCTTTATTTGCTCTCACAGAGGCATACAAAGGGTTTTCAATCTCATCACATGCTCCAACTGGACCTGGAGCACGATTCCTTTCTGTCTGCGTTTTCTCCGGGATTTTGTCAAGTTTAGCTGCACCTCTCCCCAGCTTTGTGCTGATTGTCTTTTCAGCTGTCCCCTGCTTGCGACACTCGCGGTGCAGCCGGGCAAAGGCCGGCTCTGGCTGCAGCGCGGGGGCGATGCTGTGAGTGCCGGGGACAAGGGAGCTCAGGTGGTGCCTGCAGGGAGCGGGATGGGGAGCCGTGGGGTGGGAGCGACTGGCGTGGGAGAGCAGGGCCAGGAGAGAGGGAGATAAGACGGACAGGAAGAGGAAAGGCAGGTGGAAAAGGGAAATGACCATGGAGGCCAGGAAGACTAAAGAGAATACAGGGGAAGCTGTGAAGCCATCTGGGAATCTGCTCTAGCCACGTGTAAGTCGTACACGTCCCCTGTGGCTTCCCACTCTGTGCAGAGCAGAGCAGCGCCCGGAGGACGCCGGGCAGAGCCGGGATGGCGCCGTGCAGCTGTGTGGGGTGAGCCTGCGTGCTGTGGGGTGAGCCTGAGTGGTGTGGGGTGAGCCTAAGTGGTGTGGGGTCCCGGTGGTGCGTGGGGGAGTGTGGGGACTAACCTAGTGCAAGTGAGAGGACAGCCCCATGCAGGTGTGGGGGCACAGTGGTGGCTGGTATGGGGGTGAGGGGAGGTGAGTGTGTGTCCCAAGGTGGGTGCAGAAGTGGTAGAGCCATGTCCTGTGAGGATGGGGCAGAGTTTGATGGAGTGCCACTCTGTTAGCTTCTGGGCAGAGTTGGGAGGAGAGGTGAGTGCTGTGGGGTGGAGGCAGAATGGGAAGTTTGGGAGAAATGCAGTGTAAAAGCTGATCAGGAGATGGAAAAGGAGGAAAGTAGAGGGAAAAATGATGTGAAAAGTTGCAAGAAGTGGAAAAAAGCATCATGCAAGGCTGACATGGAAAGGCAGGTGAAAAAAAGGAGAGCTCAGATAAGAAGTCTTTAAAAGTGCTTAATGATGATTGGGGTGGGATTTGTGGCAAATAGCTAGATCTGAGCCAGCCTCCCTTTGTGGAAAGAAACAGGCCCCTGCAGGGCACAGTGTATGTGACCTGCCTGCACAGCGCTGGAGGAGCTGAGTCTGAGCGGAGCTGTAACTGTAAAAGGAGTTAACTAGCATAGATGCACTCACTACACTGAACATGTCTAAAAATGGGTGAGATGAATTTAAGTCCCAAGGACAAAATGTTACAGTAAATGAATACAAACAATCTCGTGTTATCTAGCTGGGTGCATTTTCATGCCTCCTCCATGTATGTGCATGCTGGAGGTGTGTGTCCTGGTGAGGGGGCTTGTGCACATCAGGAGCACATGTGACCACCAGCGTGTAGCTGGCTGCAACATTCATGCCTCAGATCTTAGGTGCAAAAGTCCTCTGCATCTCAAACGCTGAAAAATTGAGCCATGATGCTGGAGCAGTCTGTAGTTCCTCAGGTGTCTGCAGTTTGTATTGTAAATCATTCCTAAGAGTCACAAGGAAGGGCAGGGAGGTGTGCTGCAGTTTCAGGGAGGAAAGGGGCTGCAGAGTTAATCCGGACCCTCACCTGGTTGCCTGGTTTTACCTCAGTTCTGCAGGCTTCCTTCACCAGCATGGGGCTCCTGACTACCACTGCCAGAGCTGTGGGGATTACTTTGCTTTAACTTGCACCAGGAGACATCAGCATGACAGGGAAGAAAGATGCCCCGGTCCTGATGATGCTGTTTGCCCCGTTCCACCTTGCAAGCTGTTCTGAAGGAGACACAATTTCTTTCCCCCAGTGAGAGAACTGGTTAGAACAATCACATCTCTGCGAGGACATGCTTGGGACGTACCAAGAGAAACCCAGGCAGATGCAGTTATTTTGTGGGGATCCCTCACTCATGGACTAGGTTGACATGGATGGTCTGAGCAGGGCATGCCTGCCTGCATTGGAGACGTCCTCTGGCTGCCCCAGCCAGCTCCCTGCAGTCCTGCTTTACTTCCCCATTCCAGTCACTGAGGTTGTCCTCATCTCCAAAGTTAGGTCTGCAGGTCCCTCACCTCATCTTTAAAACTCTCTCTGCAATTAATGAGGACAAGCACGTCCTTGGCAGAAAATGTCCCCAGAGGATGGGCAATGAGAGGATGAGTACAGTTTGACTGACTAGCTAGGGCTCACAGTTAGTTGTAGGAAAAGCTGGGAATGTGTCTCTGCACCAAGAAGTGGCAGGTGCTCACAGAGGTTGTGAGTCTATGGTACAACTTGAGCTTATTTAACAGTCTCCACTGTGGAAGAGAAAAGAGTTTTAATGTAGAGTGAGGGTGACATTTTAATTCTTGAGTCTGATTAGTTGTAACTGAACTCCCCTTTCACTTAGTCGTTTATTGGAGGTTGCTCATTCTCATGCTGTGCATTTCCTCTGCCTGCAAAAGCACTTAGAACGGCTTGGATCCCCAAGTCACATAGTCTCAGTATTTATGCCCCCTGGATGGTTTTGCAGGGAAGCTCTTAATTTCACAAGTCAAGAGAAGGTGCATGTTTGATAGAACCAATACTAGCAGGGTGCAAAGTTCATTCTTAGGCAGCAGCTGGCTTATAAAGTGTTACTTTTGTGCAATTCATTTTCTAAGAGCTCCCTCCCCACTTCTCTCTGCTTTCATTTGCTTCTGTGTCCTGGGGTCTCAGAAGACAAAGGTTTCTAGGGGCTGATGTCTGCCCTGAAGTCACTTGCTGGCAATGCTGCCAGAGCAGTGCAGAGGTGGCTGTCCCTGTATTTCCACATTTTGTGTTAGCTGTTGAAACATGTTTGTCTCACAAGAGCTGTAGGGTGTCACCTCAGTAGTTCTTTAAAGCTGTTCAGAGGCCACCAGTAGTAACCCAAAAAGCCAGTTCCCGCTTACTGTAATAGTTTCCAGATTATTTTGTTTAGAAGCCTGTGTGAAACATTACTTTGTGCCTTTCTCTGTGAGCCCTCAGGCTGAAAGTGAAAAGGTCCTGGTAAAGAAGACTGAGTCAGGAGATGCACAAGGTTAATATATGGGATTATTTAGCTTGCAAACTAATGGTTTTCAAGTGAAATATGTAAGATCATTGCGAAAACTCTTTCATTTCTTCCTCTCTATTTACCCTGTCCGTTAAATCGACATACACTTTCTGTGATGAAATTGTAAACATGTGCACACAAACTTGGAGAAGAAGTTAGTGGGCTCTCTGCAGAGTCACCCTAGGGAACACCCTGCTGTGGATGCGCCGAGCCCAGCTGAGCTGAGGGGAAAAGGTGCTAGGGAAGCAGCCCAGCCACCTTCTCACTGCTTTGCAGGCTGATACACACATGGGATTTCAGCAGTGGTCATAAGCCGATCATGTGGAAGGAACAGGACAGGATTTCTGTGCTGTGTGGGTGATGTTGCACAACAGCCTCCATGGCCAATGGGTTGGGGCTGTCTTCATGCTGAGGCTCCTCTCCATGTTCTGCTGGTGGAGAGGGGGCTGCAGGGGCACTGCAGGGGTACTGCATGGCCCATGGCAAAGGCCTGCAGGTTTCTATGGTGATGAAAGGCCATAGTCCAAACGAGAAGGCAGCTCCTTGTGCTGCTTCATCTTTTGTGAAATGGGCACAGCTGAGAACAAAAACATCAGATGTCACTTGCTCAGGTCTGAGCCACGTAGACTCTACTGCCCTCCCAGCTGCAACTCCGAGTAACAGCCTTTGCCCCAGTTTCCTACTAAATGCAGTACCTGAGACAGTGAAAGTGTTAGGTTTTTAACTCCTTAGACCTAACATCACGAATTATGAGCCCCAGGTGCATCACACAGACTAGCACTGGCTCCATGGCAGTCTCAGGCACCACAGGAGCAGAATTCTAAAGGGTATGGTTTTTAACCCAGAGTTGGTGTGAGCTCCAGCACATGCTGTGCAAGGCTTGCAGCAGTGCTTGAGTGACCACTCCTTGCAGCATGCTGTCAGCAGGGCATCTCTGCACAGATGGACCTGGGGGCCTTCTCCTGGTGGGATGTCCCCAGGCTGTTTTAGCTTCAGCCCAGCTCTGACATTTACTCCAGCTGAGGATCTGACTGCCATCTCAGAGTTACACAAATAACGCACAGTTTGAGCTCTGTTAGAAAGCCCCACCCTTTTCCTGCAGTTTTAGTTAGAGGGGTAGTGCTACTTGAGATGCTTTATTGTAACAGAAAATGAAGAGAAACGTGGAAAAACAAGGTAATAGGATACTTGTTTTAAGGTACACAGCTGGGTTTTTTGTCTAGGAAGGGGGAAAAGGTACACTTTCTTGAGTACATGTGTTTAGGTCATATTTGTTTAAGCAAGGAGTGAAGTAGACTCAGTAATTTTTATATATAATGTTAACTGCTTTTGTACCTAAGGATGAGTTTAATTGGAAGTGATTGTGTGTGTGCTGTCTGAACATTGCCTCACTCCTTCCTGGCCCAGGTGTGCTTTTCAGCACCCAGGGGCTGTTCAGCTTCCAAGGAGTGAGCACAGCACACTGGGCTGACACAGTGAGGCCAGGTGGTGGGTCGTAAGGGTGAGCGAGAAGAGCTGTGCGGACCACACAGGAGCCACACTTGATGCCTTGTTAGGATCCCTATCAGAACTGGTGTAGCATTCTGGCTCTGCTGACCACCCCCTTTGGAAGTTCACAGTTACTGTCTATCCATCCAGTCCTCCTAGATGTGTTTGAATTTTTTAATCCATCTGTTTCTTCTTTCAAGCTTCTGTACTTGCTCCATCAAACACTACTACGGCAAAGCCTTAAAAGGTGTGTTTAGGACAACAGGGTTCCCCAGGTTTCTGCATACTACATGAGCATCATGTAGGTACTGAGCAGCATTGGTCTTCATGTGGTTTGTGTATGGCTGCATGTTGCCCTCTCAGCACAGGAACTTCAATCTTGCTCTGTGTAAGGAGAGAAATTGTGCTGGAGCTTCACCAGTGGACCCAGAGATTGCTACGGAGTCTATGAAATTGAGTTGAACCCAGCTGCCAGGAAAGACTCAGGACTGGAGTAAGAATGTTGTTTGGGATAGGTCTGAGGTACATCAGCAGGGCTTTCAGGCTAGTCCATTTGTAGTCCCCGACATGGGAGCTGTGCGGTTAAGGTGCTAGAGCTGTGGCCCAGCTTCCCATTCACAGGCCTGTATGTTTCACGTGGCTGGCCTGGAAAAAGCAGCATTTGCAGGTACAAGTGGGTGATGGGTATGTGTTGGTGCAGGAGATATTTTGAAGGGTGAAACTGATGCTCTGGCACCAGAACAGGAATGGGCTGGAGATAGCAGCCAGCTTCCAGCCCAAAGGAGTCTTGGGGACCAACATCCAACATTGATCAGGGAAAGGCTTTACTGGGACTGCACCGCTTGGTTATTGAGACCTCTGTATTTGCTGTTGTTCTGTTGATTTGGGTAGTCCATGCAGCCCTGTTGAATGGTGCTACATGTTGTGTGCCATTGGGCTACATGGCCTTGTGAGAAGAAATGCTCTCCCCACTCTTGGACTCTCTTCTGCCTCTCCTTTGTTCAGGCAAGTGGTCATCTTTGGCTTCCTTGGTCCAGCAAAATGACTTCCTCGAGGTAGGCTCTTTGATCCTGCTGGCTGACAGCCTTGTAATTTCTGTCTGTGCCAGGATTTCCACAGAAATTCCCCACTCCTCCTGCACTGGATTTTTCTCCTCCCAGTGGTGGGACTGGCTCTGTTCAGCATCCCATCAGGCTGGGAGCTCTGCCAGTTTCCAGCCAGGCTTCACTGCCTGCACACAGCCAGCACAGGACAATAGAGGTTGTCTCCGATGCTTGGCTGTTTGCTGCTGGGATAGGCACCCCCAGGCTCTGCTCTGGTGAGAAGCAGCATATCTAATCCTACAGGAGTTTCATCCCTTTCAATCAAGAATCTCTACAGCTCCTTGCAATGATTAGCTCTATGGATCCATAACTTGGCTAGCGCTGGGTATTCTCTTTCAAGGACCATCTCCCAGAGTAACTGCTGAAAGAGCAAACAGGTGAAGTTGGACATAAAAACAGATGTTACAGGAGTGTGTAACCTCAGAGATGTACACTGCCTCATGCTGAGGGGAGTCCTTAACCTCTCATGAAAGAAGAGAGACCAGTATGTTTCCTTCTTCTGGTGGCAGGTTGCCAAGGTGAGCAGGTTAGCACCGATAAAAACATTTCTCTCTTCTACCCTCAAACTGGGCCATATGGGTTTCCTCTGCAGATTTGCATTTCTCTTGCAATCCCTTTCAGCTGGCCTGAGGTGCAGTAATGTGCAGCTGGAAGAGCACTTGCATGGGTAATTGTGAGTAACTTAAGGGGGAGAAGGAGCACCGGCGTGCACACCCAGGGGCACACACCCAGAACCCAGAGCCCTCACCCTCTGTTACAGAACACCTTGGCATGATACTGCTTTTTCCACACAACTGCTTAGTGTGCTGCAGCCACAGGGAAGGCAGGAATAACTTACCAACCCATATGGCACACATGTATTGCAGCACACGTGCACACGCAGGCAACATCTGCACATACAGTGGCCACTGTCATTGTCAGTGCTTGGACCTTCAGAGCCAAAGATGTGAGCCTTTTGTCTGGGATAAAGAACATGACTTGAGGAGTGGTTTACATGTCCTTAGTGCTGTGCTGAGGGGTGTGGATGGGGACAGGAACTCTTGCATCTGAGTGACCAGAAGCGACATCCTCCCCTCTCAGCTCCTGCTCTGGGATGTGAATGCTTCCACCCATGCGTTGGCAATGCCTGAGTTGTGTTTACACCACCTGGACCCAGCTCCAAAACTTCTTTCCGTTTTCCCTCCATTCTTACTGGAAAGCAAAGCTCTCACTGCAATTTAAGTGGAGTTTTTTCAAAAAAAAAAAGACTTTAAAAAAAAAACCCTCTTCATGATTTTGTCCAGTATGAAGGTTGCTTTTACTTTTAGTTTCACAGAAATCACAAACATCCCTAGTTGCTCTAGTAGTTGAGGTCTGAATGGAAGCATGATGTTTAGGGGGGGGCGGCGAGAGTGAGGAAGAGCTGGTGAATCTTTAAACCCACAGCACCTCTGTGACTCTCACCAAGAAAACCTGTCACAAAGAGCCTGCTCATTTAGATGGGTAGTCATGAGCAGCCTTGCTGAGGCATGAGTGGCATTCATTACAAACCCCGGAGCAAGGCAGCGTGTCCTGCGTTGTCACTTCAGAACGGTCCCCAGTTCTGCTTAATGCCTCCCCATAGCTTGGGGAAGGCTGGATAGTGGGGGCACAGGGATGCTCTGTCATAGGGACCCATCTGGGGCTGTTAAGGTGGACCTACGGTACCTCCATTAGCAAGGGATTTCGTGCACCGTGAGCATCTGTCCTCGGGTTTCCGAGTTATCAATAAGACGTCTCTGCCTGGGCTTTCTGGATGCTTTGTTTCCAGAGCGTTACAGCCTGATGGGCTTTTCATCGGAGAGCTGGTAGGAGTAGGCAGGTGTCTGCAAATATGCTGTATACTGAAGGCAGCCTGAGATGGGAACAGCATCATCCTTTGGAAGATATGGCAGGTCTGCATTTCTGCTATTCCTGTGGCAGCTCCAGCAGTAGACATGGCAGCCTGGCTGCAAACTTGGGCCCCTGTAGCCATCCCTGGGGAAACAAGGGACAAACTCTGTGCCCTTGCTAGTGGGTGGCTGGGGATGGAAGCAGCCAGGCACAGGGGGCCTGCAGCATCCTCGATGGAGATCAGGCTCTGCTAAGAGGAGCCACAGCATGAACATGGTCCATCCCAGCTTCACCTGCTGTGCTGTCACCAGAAGTTCTTGTTGTCCTTTTCTCTCTCCTCTATTTTTGCCTTAATTGTTCTCATTGCCCTCTTTTCCTGTCAAATCAATGCCATTAAATCCAGGCACCAAATCCAGAGGGACAGTGGCTGTGCTGATTTTCTGGGCAGGCACCTGAGGGCTCTACAACCTCTTTATGAAACTCCTGTCCTGTAATGGAAGCAATTTGGCTGCTTTTGTCAATCACTTCTGCCTGCAGCCATCAACAGTGACTTGCCTCTCTCAGGATTTAGACTATTTCTTTGCCTCTGAAAGGCAGAAGATTATGTTAGAAGTTGCACATTTATACTGTGAGGTCTTGGTGGTAATACATCATCTTTTCATCTCTTCTATTGTACAGGATGTACCACAAATAGGCACTGATTCCTGTTTACTTTAAACATTATCTCAGCATTAGTACACAGGCTTTCCTGGCTATTTCTCCTCCTCTGCCACAGGCCTTCCAGATTTTTACATGTTTTTTATTTATACATCACACAAGTCAAAGGTTAGATTTTATAATCAATATGGTAAGGAGAACTGAAATACAAACCTTTCCAACAGAAAAGAGCTGGACACAATTTTTTTGTCCAGATAAGTGAGGAGATGGGTATGGCCCCACAATGACTGCAAGCACTGGAGAAGCTGCCCAGCTTTTTGGGAGCCCCTGAGGAAGAACAGAGAATGGAGGAGGTGAAAGTAGAACTTTCAGCAACTTCTACTGGCTGATTTGGGCCCCTCTGTACTTTAGTTGAAATGACATGCGCCAGGCTCTCTGCACTTGTTTTTCTGAGCACTTTAGTGGCAGTGCCTGGGGCAGGCATGGGAGCCCTTTGTTAGGAGTTGTGGGGTGCAGCCCCCCAGCTGGGGAAAGCAAATGCTGTCTTGCTTCCAGGGCTCACAGCTATGTGGGAATAATCACATCACAGGCGTCCTTGACAGCATCCCTGTTAACAGTCAGGGTGTGCTCCATTTTAGAAATAAGGATGGCTTGATAGAGAGGTCAGTGTTTCCTTAAGCATCCACTTACTTGGATACCTCTTGTTTGTAGGCCATTTTGACACTGGCAAGGCTGAAGAGCAGCTATTGATACAGACAGTGCTTCTTGCTCATAAACACTGCTTGAAGGGTTTCAGCCCTTCACACTTCAGTGTGGTGACCCTGAGGGAAAAACTCCGGCTTCAGTCAGCATATCCTGTGCCTTCTGGAGTACGGAACACTGTTCAGAGCTCCCCTTTCCTCACTCCTCAGCCCCTAGAGTCACACCACAGTCTTCCAGGCACACATGGCCCTCTGTCAGGCAGCCTTTAACATGACTCTGTAACTCTTTTTTGTTCTTTGTCTTATTTATGATTGTAAAGTATGTTTCTTCCAGTCCAGTAGAAAACAAGTCGATCTAGAAAACAATATGTGATTCAGTTTGCAGTGGTGCATCTAATTTACAGGAACTGGCTCCTTCGTACAGTACATGCTGTGAAATAGCAGGTCTGCTTTGGCACTGACTGGACAAACAGGGGTGACTAAGCAATCGAATTGATTTATAGCTATGGCCTTGCACAGAAGATCCGGGAAACCTCTGGGAAAACTGCCTATAGCTTAAGGAATTGCCACATGCGAATTATAAAGCCTCCTGGGCACAGCAGGGACTTGTCAGAGCCTAAGGAGTGAAATATGAGGCAGGAGAGCACCTAGTTTTTCAGGCACTGCTTCTCCCAGAGCTCACCACATCTTGGGCTGACAGCGGCTGACGGGAAGAGTCTTTCCCCCAGGATTGCGATGCAGGGGTGCCCAAGGCGAGCCAGTGATGATGGACTGTTGTGGGAATTGCTGTCACAGGTAGGGCTGTTGGGGCAGACAGGGAGTATGAGAGATGCTTAGAAAGTTTGAGGCATGGCTGAGAGATGGGAAAAGGGGGAGGTTCGGGTGGATGAAGTGCCTGAGTGCTGCACAGCAGGGTGGTGGGGGAGGACAGCGGTCTGTTTTCAGGGATGTCAAGTGCCTTCACTCCCTGAAAATGAGAGAAACTTGAGCATGTTCATTCCTGTGGCAGTGCAGTGTTTTGTGTCAGGCAAATTGTGGGCCACTGGCTACAGACTGGTGTAGAGAATATTTTCATGAATAAGGAGGCAGTCATTTACTTGATTGACTTATTCTCACAATAAAAGGCCTTCCATTACAACAGGGAATATTTGTAGTCTCTGAATGTGAGCTGTGATGTCTCTGTGGGCTGCTGTTAGACTTTAGATTTTGTTTTCTTTTTGTGTAGCGCACTTGCATCCTCAGAAGGATGTCCCACAGCTTCAACACCCTGCAACTTAGGTTTTACTGGCTTGAGCTGCAGAGATATTTTTCACTTTCAATGGCAGCTGAGATTCACTGAGCTGATGTTGTGAGAAGCTGTACTGGCAGTGCAAGGCTTTTTGGGGTTGAGCTGTGGCAAAGAACCTCAGTACAAAAGAAGTGCTTGTCTAAAGGCATTTACTCAGCAGGGCAGTGCTCAGCTCTGCAGCACGGCAGGCAAGGGCTACTCTGCCTTGGCTCTTCCTCACATCCCACCAGTGCTAGTCTTTTTCCCTCATCCCTCTCTTGGAGCACACAGGCCCTTTGTTGCTCTGCTTTCCTGGTACCTTTTGCATACTGACAGTGACAAGGGGAATTGGCCTCATCTCAGTCACCACTCTTTGCTCCTGAGCCCTCAGTATCTGTGTCTGCAGCCCATCCCAACACATTTCACAAGCTGATGCCCTGCCCACCTATCCACTCCAGTGGTGACAGCGCCCATGAATCTGTGGCCCCCCGATGGTGGTGCATGGTTGTCCCACAGGGATGCAGAAACAAACATTCCATGTCATCAAGGAGATGTGGGGTTGATAAACACTGAAGACAATCATTTCATCAGAAGAAATAGGAAAACAAAGGGCTCAGTGCTTGCCACGTTTCCTAGGAAAACATAGGTGACCTGGTGGGAGGCATGTCTCCCATCTGCCATAGCCTGTGAAATGGAAGGGCTGTTTCTGGAGATGCAGCTCTACGTCCTGTTGCACAAGGTGGGCATGTCTGGGGAGAAATGGTGCAGACAGGATGAACCAAGCTAAAACTGCCTGAACTGAGAAGTGCAAGTGTGTGAAATACCAGATTTACTGGTGGAGGAGAGTGGAGAGCAGGTGCCAAATGCTCTGCCTGTTGATCCAGACACAGGTGCTGTGGTATGTAAAGCACCTCTGGATCACTTGTGGAGCGGAGGAGGGAGTTTGGCAGCATACCATGGAAATTACTGCCTCTCTCTGAGAGGAATTGATTAATGAGATCAGGTAGGGACAAAGCTTACCAGGTTAAAACGACTTTGCAATGCCTTCCCTGTTTCTTGTGGGGCACCACCCAGAAACAGATAAAAAATCTGCCTCTGAGTTGCGTTGGATGAGTGGCCTGTTGCACATCTCCATCGCTTAGGTCCAGGGTCTCTGTAGCAGCTGTCTCAGCTGTGAAGGAGCCCTGTGCGTGGGCTGCTCTGCCAGAGCAAAATGGGGCAGAGGGAGGTGGCAGGGATCAGCAGCCACCTTGCATAACATGTTGGCAGCAGCACTTGCGGCTCACAGTCATGTCCATATGCCCTCCACTACCCTAGGGGCTGGGGTGGAGATTTGGGTTCCTATAGGTACCCACTTGTTTGCATCCCACAGCCCAGAGAGGATCAGTGGACACTTGATAAGTTTAGGAATTTACACAGTGCCTTCATGCTGCTACATTTGGCCATCAGCAGCATGAAGACACTGTGAATTCCTAACCTTCTGAAGCTACCAGCCATGTGTAGCAAACAGCAAAGTACTTGTGTGCATCTGATAAACCTGATACAAAGGCTTTAATGTGCACGTGTTACTCTTCTCAAGGATGACAATTCCTCAGGATGTAAACTCCCAGTATCTTACCCAAAAGTCTAAGACAAACCTCAAGGAAGCTGTGCAATAAGGGAAACTCAAACTTATCAGGTAGGAGTAGCATTCTAGACCTGCTCCTCTGGAAATCAGTAACTTTTTTTCTGTGCATTTATCTGCTGATATCTCAGCTGCCGACTCAGCCACTTTCCTTGACGATATTCTTTATTGCCAGATCATGGACACTGCACACCTGCATTCAACAACTGGCTGGGGGCCCCTGAGACACTGGGACTGGGGAGACAAGGGCTTTCCAAGCAAGCCAGTGACTTTCTACATGTTCTTGACTGATTAGAGAGTGGGTTGTTTTGCATTGGCTTTTTTTAAAGCAATGGCAGAGTTGAATCAATCTAGGGATAGGCTTTTTACCTACTGCTTATGTTTTGGAAAAATATCACTTGTGTGAAAATCTAGTTTCCAACTAGAGCTCTTGAGGTGTTGGGGCCTCTGCCTTTCCTGTTCTTCTCTCTGTGTGTTGAATTGAGTCTAATTTAATACAGTTGCCCTGGAGTTTAAAAATGTGGCTGTGCTAAATGGCTGTCTGCTAGATTGCTTTTGTGAAGTTTCCTCTGGATCCCATAGAAATAGCAGATGTTCATCCTCGACATTGCAAAGATAAGCTTAAAGTTCAAATGAAGCTTTACATCAGACTGAAAGGATGAAGCCAAATCTTGTCACTTCCTTGTCAGAGCTCTGTGTTTGATAGTACATCTTGATGATGTGTGGTGTGGATACGCCATTCATCAGCACCAGGCTTTTCATGCAGCTGTAGCAAAAATTCATGCTCTCATATCTCCCCATTTGCCATCTGCAACTGGAGAAAGTGTGTCTCAGGACAAGAAAACAAACTTGATTTTTCAGACTCAGGCACTCAAAATACGTGCTTTAGATGATGGCAGTCCTGGGATGCAGAAGATGTGGCCTCACTTTCTTCTGCTGCAGCATTTTGGTTCCTAGGAAGCCCTTTGTAAATGAATCAGGGCCAGTGATCTCATTTTCAGTAAATTACATGGGGAGGTACTTGCTGATTTTTCTGCAGAGATGTCTGATTAAGCCACAGAGTAAATAATAGGAACAAATATTTCAGAAGGACCTTTCCCTCGGGGTTTGTTCCCACTGAGTCAGTCCCTGTTACATCAACAGTGTCACTTCAGTAACTGCAGGAATCAACAGGGCTGAGCGGAAATCACAACACTTTGAGCTGATTCCTCCTTTCCCCTCAGCTGGGTCATCACCATGGCTTTCAGTTTTCATCCTGCCCTGGTGCAAATGTGGGCAGACATCACAGCCTGGCTTTGAATTCAGAAAGCAGTGATGGATCATGGTAGTCCAAGTCAGTCCCATGTCAAGAAACTTTTTGTGGATATGTCCTGTGAAAGCTTTTGTTGTACATCATCTTCTTCCAGATGAACTCTGAGGTAAGCTGTGTGCTCCTGCAAGGCTGCCTGTCCCATGGCAACCCCACGCTCTGAGTACCAGTGCCAGGGCAGCGGGGCTCCTACCCTCCTCCTGCCTCTCAGTCTCACTTCTGCAATTGAGTTTCTGCTTAGTCCCAAGCAGGGAGACATCTTGCCGGTCTTGGAAAGTCACTGTCTTCCACAGGGAAAGGGGACCATTGCCCTTCAATAGATATGATTACTGTGCTGGTCTGGCAGCGCTTCAACCTGGGACCTCCGTGTCTCTGAGCATGAGCTGGGAAAGCTTGGCATGAAGGAGCAGTTTGATAGCCTTGAGCTGTGCTGACCCATCTTTCCCAGTCACCGAAAGCAAGTGCTGACCCACTGAGCAACCTGCTTTGTTCAGCGCTGCCAAAATCAGCTGGTGAGATCAGAACAAAACAGATTGCCTGCTGGACCTGGGGAAAGTACCTGGTGTGAGGATCCTGCCTCTGGGAATGGGCTGCATGCCGAGAGCACAGCACAACTGGAAACTGTCATCCCAGTTGTGCAGCCCTGACAGCTCGTTTCCGCAGGGATCAAGCTGTTGAGTGGGAATGCTGGAAGTGGCTGTTGCTGGCTCCCACTAGGTAACCATGGCGTATTGCAACACAAGGACATGTTAGGGAACTCCAGAGCAGACGATCCAGCTGAGGCAACAGCCCCCAGATTCCACGGGAAATGGGATTACTAACAGTTTTCCAGCCAAACGCCTCCATGTTTGCGCTTTTACTGGGAATAAGATAGGGCCAGCCCCAGTGTCGGGGCTGGAAATGTCCCACTGACCAGTGAGACTGTCACAAGGTGTTGGATCCTGTCAGCCGTCAGCAGTCCATGCTGAAGGCACCTTTGCAGCTGGCAGCAGGGGTTCTGCTTTAAGAGAAGCAGAGCTACCACAGATCTGCTCACCTGGCCAGTTTGCATTGCATTTTCTTCACATGTAGGTTCAAGGTTACTAGGAGAATGTCCTCTATCAGAAAACATCCAGAAAAACCCACCAAAGAGGGAAGAGAGGTAAGAGAAAGGAGCACGAGTGGGGATGCAGTAGCAATGGCATCTGTGGAAATTATTTTTCAGTGAGCAAAATGCAGGCTCAGGAGAGCTTCAGCCCTGCAGACTGCTGGGTCAGCACTTCATGCTGCCCTTGAACCTCCTAGCTTGCCTTTGCCCCTGGGAAGGGGAAAGGGCACAGTCTGCATTTGCTACCTTCTTCAAGGGCTTCAGATGAAATTCCCAGTGTTTCAGAGTTTGTAAACCTCTGTGCAGGGTGAGGAAGCCCAGGGGAAGCATGATAGCTACAGAGGTAGCCTGGCACAGGTTCAGAGGTAGCAGGTTTTCTGACTGATTCGTGCTGGGCTCAGAACTGCCTCTAAAACTTGCTGGAAAATACTTTCAGCAACACTTGGGGGTTTTTTTCCCCTGTTCCCTAAGCTCACATTTTTTTCGTTGACATTTTGGCTCATAGTCAGATGGATTTATTGCTCTAATAGCAGAAAATGACCATCAGCAAATCCCTATGTTTTTGCTGCCTCTAAGGCAAACTGCTCGTGGTTTCTCCGTACTCCAGAGCACAGACATTTTGCTGGTTGGTTTTCCAGCCTCTGTCTGCGGGCTGGCTGGGGCAGAATTCCTATACCTGCATTTCAGTGTTCTCCTGAGGGCGACTTTTGTGCACTGGGTGAACATGACAGCAATTCAAGGAGAGGCATTTGGGGGCTGTGGGAAGTTGAGGGGAGAGCCAGGGCACACAGCTGGCTCCAACAGTCTGAGTGACAGTGTGTCCTCCCTGATACATGGTGTGTGGCAGGGGAATCCGCTTCAGCCAAGGGTCAGATTTGGCCTTCGTACGGAAGGACAGGATGTTTCTGGTACAATTCCATGCACTGGTGGAAGTGCATTTCTAGGGCAGGGCTTTGTCCTGTATCAAGTTTTGTACATCCATACGCCGCCAACAGCTCAAGCCATTTTGGATGTACATGCTGGATGCAGCTGCACTCATGTGACTTCCTGGGCTAAACTTTGTTACAGGAGAAAAAGCAAAGTCTTTGTTTGCTTGTCTCAGTGGAAAAGTTTAGTTCTGGTCTGTTTTGCCAAGGAAGGAAGGAGTGTGCCAAAGTGATAGTACAGCGAATTCTGGCTGCTGGTGGACCAGGGATGGAGCTGGCTACTGGGCACAGCATCAGCATCACACCCTGACTATGCAGAGCTGCCCTGGGGCATGGGGCTCTAGTGAGCATCTGCTCTTCCTTGTCTCTCTCCCCTGCAAGAAATGGCCACAGTGAGGTGCTGGTTGAGTCTCTGTCGTCCATCCAGAAGGAAATGATGAGGGGGAGAAGCAAGGACTGTGTGTGTGGGATAGGAATGGCTCAGGGAGAAAAACATCTTTGGCTACATATACACAGGTGATGTAGCTTAGTGCATGGTGGGACCTTGGTTGGTTTTGAAATGCCATCTTAATTCAAGTAATCACACCTCTGGCATCAGCTTTCTCAATTACTATGTGCAGCTCTCAGCTTTTTCAAAGTATGCAGCAAATGCATGCAGCAGCACCCTCTGTCCACAGCTACCCAAAGGGTGAAGCTCTTTAGGGCATATGTCCAGTTCAGGCTTTGTATTCCATTTCTTTCTGTGCTCCTTCCCCTTATTCAGGTGTTAATGGGTCCTGAGCATGGGATGCTTGGCTGGCATGGCTGCTCTCTCACAGGGCTGAAAGGCACAAGTTGCCCCTATGGCTTTCATTTACATAGATTGAAACTATTAGAAGGTTAAATTACAGCCAGACAATGCTCCTGGGTGGTTTAAAAGTTGCAGACTTTAAAAGTTTGCTCCAGAAAGTGGCTCAAACAGGACTCTGCAAAGGGAAACTCACCCAGGGTGAGTTTACCACATGCCTTCCATTCAGGAGCTGCTCTCCTGTGCCCAGCCAGGGCAGGGTGGTTCTCCCAAATCCCAGGCTTCCCACAGCAGCACAGGAGTGACGAAGGGCGCATGCAGCCTCTGAACAGGCTCTCTGGCGTACAAAGGGCAGGCTTGTCTGAAGAGAGGGTGGGTTTTTTTCATATTTTCCAATGGGATCAGGAGACTCAACAAGACCCAGGACTGACTCATTATATCCAGCTCCTGAGACCAGTCTCTTGGAGTATATAATATTTTATATTGTCCTCTTCTTGATGTGAGAAAGCGACAGTGCTGTGGAGCAAAGGATGGTGCCCCATGTGTTCATTTCCCGTCCCCCTGTGTCTAAACCTTTCCACTTGAAACCAGGAGCCCACGCACTGAGCTCTGCTGCCAATCCCAAATCCCAGCACTAATTGCTGCATGGCAGAAACACAGTCGCAGCTCCCCTCCTGATTTTGTCCAGATCCTCAGTTCTATGACTACTTCTCCTTCCTTTTGAAACTGCTTGAACTCAACAACTCTTTAATGGAAACTGCATCTTCCAAAGGAGTCTCTGTTAACTACTTGCCATGGCTATAATTTTCCAAATGCTTTCAATGACCCTTTTTAAGATACCTCTCTCTACAGAAAACCAAAATCTCCTGTTCCCCTCATCTAGCCACTCTCTGGGATGTGCTAGTCACTGATTTGAGAGTACTTTGTTCTTGTCTGGCACGTCAGCAGGTGTCACAAGTAGTCCCCTCATCAGCATGTTTTTTGTCAATATCTCAAACACCCTGGCTATTAAAAGTACTAAAAATACCTTAGCTCATTAACGAGACACTGTTTCCAGCATATAAACTTTTCCATTCCAGAACGACTCACTGTAGTGCCCTAGAAAGCTTACAGTTGTTTATAATCTTAGTAAAATAGGACACCTTCCATCTGCTTGTGCCATGTCCCACCCGTGACTACATGAAAGGGATAGATGTGTGCTGCTGTTTCCATAGGCATGTGTTAGCCAAGATGAAATACTTTTATTTATGGATTTTTGGTTCCTGCTCTGCATCCATAGTACCACTGCCTGGGCAACACCACTCACAGATGTAGGTCTTGTGAGATTTTTACATCTGCTCTCATGAACTGGAATATCAGCTGATTCTGGTGGCACCACTGAGTGTTGAGGGTGCCTGCCTTCCCATCATACAGAGGTGAGTGGGCTGTGGTGAGGGGCCAGTCAGTCACTAGCTGAGCACACCATCTTTGCATAGACAATTACATTTGTGACTGGGAACGGAGAAGATTTAGCCACAATATTTGCATAACTCCTGTGCAGAGCTCTGTACAAGCACTGATGTATGGTCAGTATGTAACCCCAGGGTGACAGTCATGCCCGTGGCCCAGAGCCCTTGTGCTGGAAAAGGGCTGGCAGCCTTTTTCTTGGCCATCTTGGAGATGCTAGCTCAGGAGAAATGGATCTTTCTCCCTGATGGCCCTAGGAATGTGTCTCTAGTTAGCTGTGCACCCAGCCATCTAATACTGTTGTACATTGGCCAGGAGGTGTGAGCCTCCCCCACTGATGATGCTGTCAGTGGGACTCAAATGTGTGGTGGCCACAGTTTAAAATGCTTTGCCTGCTCCAAGGGAGCATGTGAAACTTTTTCAGTAGTTCCTGAAGCTGTAGTGTCGGGAATGCCACTTTCTCATTAGTAGCTTCCTAACTTGTTTTCCATGCAGAGAGTCTTTATGTTTGTGCAGGTGAAGGAATAGTGAATCCAAATTGATTTTATGCAAAAAATGCAAATATCGCTTTTATTTGCAAAGCAATACAGCTCATTTTCTGCAAATCTCTCCTCCTCATTCCATGCAAGTCCAGGGATCCTTGAACATTACATCCTTGAGAGGCCCTGGCAGCCATATGCTATTGCACAGAGTTGTGACTTTGCAGTAAAAACAAAGGTCTTACTCTCCGCAGGCTAAAGAGTGGCTCTAAACAGTGCTAGCAGCCAGGCAGTGGAGCTCAGCAAGGTCACCAAAAAGCAACTGAAATACTGAAAGGTAACTTGTGATTTCTAGTTGATCTGGGTATTTTTTGGTCCAAGACTGTGAAGATCTTGTTGCTTTTTTGTAGAGAGCTGGGCTTGGTTTTGATATAGGAAATCTACAAAGGAGATATGGGGAACTTCTGGTGATCACCCCATAGGTGAGGCTGCCTTTCAATAGCTTCCTTCCATTCCTAACATGAGCAATTCAAGAGCTTGGAAATGCCCAATATTTTTCCTTTTTGGTTTTTTTTTTCCCTTCAGGAAGGGAAGGTTTCCCAAGCCATAATTCAATACCACTGAACTAATACTTTAGTTTTACACCTGTCTGCCAGTCCCTGACCTGGAGGACAGGTTGTCACGCTGCAAGCCAGAACACTGCTGAGTGAGGTGGCTTTGTGACAGCAGCTGCAACCTTGCAGTACTTGCACAGTACCCCAAAGTGGTGGGGGAATTAACCTTATAGGGCAGGAGATCCCTGCATAGGAGCACAACACTGACATGGTCACTTGTGCAGGAGAGGCAAGAAGGATTGTGAACACAGCACAATAACTGAATCAAAGAGGAAACACTGACCCTAAAATGTTCATCCTGAATGGTCACAGAGAAATTACACCATGGGGGGCTGTGTAAAACTGTCCAACAGTTGGCTGGACTTCTAGGGAGTATCCTCCATCCCCCAAAATGTTGTAGTTGAAATAGGTATGCCCAAAAATGGCTTGATGTTCTCCAGCTGCCCATCTCTGAGGCTCTGGGGAGGTTAAAAACTGCATAAGTTGCTGTGTCTGGTGGCATTTATTACTTCACAAGCCCGCCTGCAGCTTTGAGCTGTGTGGGAGGCAGATAAGCCGTGACCAGAGGTGTCACATAGCGCTCTGGCTTTCTGCAGAAGCTGGGCAGGCTGCTGCCCCGAGCTGCTGCTTGAAGGAGCATCCCTGTGGTTGTCGGCACCCAGCCGTGAGAGAGGAGCCTCTGTGCTGGGGGTGGGTTAAAATCAGTCCATGAACTGAGATGAAGAGAAGCCTGACCCCTAGAGCTACCTAAGCATGGAGCTGGGAGAGACTGTATGGCAAGCAACTGCTCTTGGATGGAGGCATGGTTGTGCTGCTGCTCCCCATCTGTGCTGCAAGGCAGAGACCTGCCCCAAACATGAGCAGGGCTGGCTCAGTCTCCTTAAATCGCACTGGGTATGATGGCACAGCTGTGGGGTGGGCACCTCTGTGGGTGGGACCCCAGTAAAGGGACTGGCAGCTGTGCCCATGCTAGTACAGCCACACTGCTCTGGTCCCTCAGCAGTGGGGTGGGCACCTCTGTGGGTGGGACCCCAGTAAAGGGACTGGCAGCCATGCCCATGCTAGTACAGCCACATTGCCCAGGTCCAACACACCCAGGTACCACCTGTAACACTCTGGAATGAGGACTGTGTCAGCACATCCTCCCCCAGGAGCCACCTCTGTGCTTCCCAGGGAAAGCCACCAGGAATTTTTGGTTCTCCACCCATATCTCACTCTGCTTGGAACTTTGCCCCTTCTATACTTGCACTCTGAGAAGAGTAGTAGTGGGTGTGCCCTTTTTTCAAGCCAGATCTGAAAACATGCATTCATTTATTCCAAACAAGATAGATTTCTGGCTCCACTGTCCACTCCCTTCTTTTAAATATAGTGTAAGTAAAAGACAACATGCTTTGTAGAGTCCTGGCATCTCACTGATCTCTCAGTTGCTCACTCAGGAAGGCTACCTCCTGCTCTGCAAACTTCAACACCGTGTAATGGAAAAATGTAGAAGTGGGGCCCGGGTGTGCGTCAGCGGGTGCCTTGGCAACCCCCGCCTGCGCTCGGCTCAGCGATAGGCACGCAGGGCTGTCCATCACCACCAGGGATGAAATGTAGCATTAAGCATCCCCCCCTCCCTTATGAGGGAGAAGAAGGAAATACCAGGGTTTTCTGGTGTCACTGGAGCTTGCTGGGTGCTAACAAAGCAGTAATTTATGAGCGTTGCAAAGAATTTCATCGTTCTTCAAAGCAGGACAGAGGCATCTGGCTCTCGGCCACAGTGTTTGTATCAGTACAGGAAAAAAGCTGAATTTCTTCAAAGCTGCCACAGCGTTTCCTATTTTTAGGTTAACAATGCCTGTTTTGCTGTACAGCATCAAATGTCAACAAAGAATGAAGATCTATTTATGTTGCTTTATTGTAAAGCTGAAGCAACAGGAAGCCATGAGCCATCTGAGTGCTTTCTGAGCCCTCCAAAAACCCCATCCTGAGTCAGTTGAAAAGTGCACCGAGTTGCTGCCATGCCAGCGGGTTTGCTTTCTGATGGGAGAAGAAATTATGGGCATTTTGGATGATTGCCTTCCTATGCTCACACCCTTGAAGTACTCTGCAGGGGAGAGAAACCAAATTACTAACTCTACATTGCACTTGTGTTCAGAGGCACTTTGTTTCTTGCTGTCGTTCGTGCTCTCCCTTTTGAGGCAGCATCTCAGCACCAGTGTGCACCTCAGTGTTGGTGTCTCAGCTGGTGCCTGCATTTTACTGTAAAAGGGCAGGCACTTGCTGGAGAAAGGGATGGTGCCAAGGGCCCTCTCTGCTCCCGAGGATGAGAGGAGTCAGGAAGGACACCAGCTGTCCTGTGCTCTGCTACAACACTGTTGGAGAAAAACAATTTTGACAAAAGTTTCTATCATTAAGGACTCCTTTAATACAGAAGGTATGGTTGCTGGCTTACTAAAATCAACCCCAAAGGAACTGCTGCTCTGACATTGGTATTTCTGGGCTGAAAGATGGAGGACATCCAAGCTAGACGTGTGGTTTTGGTGGCAAAGTGCTCCTTTGCCTTGCTGCAGGAAGACACTTGGAGCATGAGTGGTGCGTGTACCACTGCGAGTAGTTTTCCTGTAAGGACAGGTACCGAATGCCTGTAGGGGGGCACGAAGCAGATCTGGGCTCTGGAGGGTGCTTGGCACCTTGGCTTGCTGAAGCAGCTCGTTAAGCTGTCACTGAGCGACAGAAAGCGGCAGTGTCTGCCCTCTTTCCTCATCACTCTGCAAACACTCTGCTGGGTGTCTGCAGGAGCTGACTGAGCTGTGGGGTGAAGTCCTGGCCACTCACTGCTCACTCCCCCAGCCTCCTCCACTAGATGCTTATTTGGGAAGGAACCTCCTTTTTTTCTTTCTATTTTGATTTGGAAAAATAAAATTAGAAGAAGCCTGTTGGAGACAAAGTGACTAAGTGCTTCATGTGCTGCTGAATTAAATGAACAGCAAAATGTCTGAGGGGAGAAGATGACTAAGTTTTTTTCCTCCTCTTCTGCTTCCCTTACCTTCTAAGAGAAACTAAAGATAGTTGCCTGCAGCAGGAGAACCAGCAGCCGGCTGCTGCCCACAGACGCAGCCTCAGAGATCGTGGGTGCCTTGCTGGAAAACCCAGTTGTTCAGAGGACTGGGCGTCTTCCCTACATTGATTTTTCTTCTCCCTTGCTCTTCCCCCAACACAAAATATATTTAGAAATGCTAGGACACAATGAGCTAAACTGGCTTTGCTACACCCACATTTATAATGGGTTCATTGTATTGCCTCTGCAAGTGCCCTCGTGATTTTATGGCTAGATATAACTACCCTTCATTTTTGTCTCCTTTTTTGGACCAGAAAATGCTTGAGCATCCTCTTCAACCATAACAGTGCTGTTCCAAGAAAGGCTATCTGTGTTTTAATATGAAACCCACGATCTCTACCTCTTTAAAGGATGTCACACTGTGTCATGCCACTTGCCTTAAAATAGCCTCTTTCAAGAAAAATATTTAGTTTAGAAACAATTTCCCTTAAAAAAACCCCAAACAGTCAGATCTCTCAATCTGTCTTTGTAAATTATGAACCTGGATCACCTGGGTCACCCTTGGGTGATACTGTTTGTGGTTGGCTGTAGTATCCAGCGCTCCCACATAGGGCACTCACCAACTCTGCCATTGCCTCCACTGAGGAGCGTTCCCCCTCAAACCCCCAGCATGTTCTTGGCTGTGCCTGTGCCAGCATCAGCCCCTCGGGGTTACCTGGGGTCCCAAGTGAGCCAACTTGGGAGGGGCAGGGTGTTTCTCCCCAGGCATCCCCCTCCCTACTGCCTCTCCCTACTGCATGCCCAGGGATTCAACCATTACAGAGGTGATTTCCATTATTAATTCTCAAAAGAAAGTTCCAATTTCCTGTTTCAGATGAGCATTTCCCTTTTGGGTTAGAGAAACCTCTTCCTCCCCAGCACCCTCTGGAAGGCTGTAAACATGCACCAAAGCAACAGATTTCTTTGCTGGCCCCTGCATTCCTCCTTTGACGGAAAACCCAGCATCCCCCAGCTGGCACCTCTGCTGGCACTTCTGCACCAGCTCATGGGAGGTCAGGGCCATTTATGCAGGAGCAACACGACTTTTCCTCAATTTCTTAGGAGTTAACAGCTGAAATCCTCTTTTTCTTCCCCCGCCCCACCCCTGCGTGTCAGCACACGGTTGGGTTGGAAAATCCAACCCTGCGTACTGCACCAGGATATAGGGTTGGGTAACCTCCTCTGTGTCTCCGATGTTCCCCTCCTTTTCCCTAAGGGCTCAGGGGAGGGCCGGGGTGCAGCAGGGCTTGTCAGCTCTGTGCACAAGCTTCAAAGGCAGTGTAAGAGGAGCGGTGTAGGGACTCGGTGGCTCATCACTAGCAAGAAACCTCCTTGCCCGATGCCGTGACGGCTTCTCCCCGCACCACCGTGCTGGCCTTTCCCTGGCACAGGGCTGCCCAGCTGGCTCTTCGGATGCTCTCACACCAGGCAGGCGTGGCAGGACGTTGGCTTTGGCAGCAGAGGTATGTACCTGGCCCTGCAGAAGGCGAGCCACGTTGCTAAAGCTGGCATTTTTTGATGACTCATAACTAAAATGGTTAAGGGGCACGCGTAGGACTCTAACTCTGAAAATGAAGCCGAAGGTAAAATTACTGCTGGTTCTGTGCTGAGGTCTGCTTGCTGTCAGACCTTCTGCTGCAGTGGGCCGGCGGGCAGTGGAAGCATGCTCTTAACATGAATTCCTCCCTCTTCTTGGTCTGCAAGGTTCCACACAGCTCAGGGGCTGCACACAGCCGGCTCTGTTGAGCTTGTGCCACCCCCTGTCCTCACCAGGCTGGGTGAGCCTACTCCTGGGTGTGGCACTGACAGCTAACCTGCCTGAAGGAGCATGAGTGCAACAAGGTCTGGATCTGTATGGGTAAGGAACAGGGTAATCTGGCTGAACTCAATGGAGATACACTCCCTGTTCTCAGCCTGATGCTGCTGTGTGGGGAATCAAGAATGAGCAGTGCAGTATGAGAGGTGGTCCATGTTTGGAGTGCTGTAATTAGCTTGGTCTTGCCATGCTCCTGGGAGCCCCTGGCACCAGCAGTCTCTGGGTGGTATGCCCAGTGAGCAAGGAGTCCCTGTGATCAGATGCTCCTTAAGTGCAAGTGTTTGTGCTTCCCATACCCACTCAGGGCAGTGCAGCTGGAAAGCTGGTGGAGGAGGAAGTTTCACAGTACCCACAAAGTGGGCTTGGAAGCAGACCATGGTGAACAAGCTTATGTCTGTCTCATTCTGGTGGAGAGAAGCCCTGGGTGTTCCCACGGGCCCTGGTGCTGGGAATAACAGATGCTGGGAGTTGTAAAAGCTGACCTGTGCTGCCTTCAGGTCTAGGCCACTTTTTTTTAATAGTGCTGTTTTAAGACCAGAACCTCTGAGATGCTGTGCTAAATCTCCTGGAAAGATGCTTTGGGCACTGTGTGGGGCGTATACAGCAGGTCTGCAGCTGTGAGAAAGATGCTGCATGGCATGTGCCTGCAGTTTTCTGGCTGCTTGCAATATCCCTCTTTGGCAAAGAGGTTTCCCAAAACCATAATCTTTCTAATCTGCTCCTTCTGTAAGGATCTGAAAACAAGGACTATCAAACTTGACTTCCACTCCTGAAGGAGTTTCTCTTGGTTGGTGATTATACTGAGGAGCTGCCTGGGAAAAAGGGACCATCCCATGGCAGCATGTTGGGAGTGCTGAGGAGCCATGGCCAAGGCAGGCTGGTGCTCCCAGCAACTCCTGCGCAAACAGAAACTCCTCCAGCCACTTAGCAGAGGATTTGCGGTCCCAGCTCCAAAGCAGGAGAGACAATAAAACTCCTAAATAGTACTTTAAATCATCAAAGTGCTATCCAAACATGAGGGACTCCAAACACAAATGAAAGTGCTACTGATTTAAAGGGGAATTAAAAGGTCACACATGTTGAACATTTAGCTTTAGAGTTTAGTCATGTTTATGAAACTTATAACTGCTCTTCTAAATCAGCTTTTTACACTTTATATACCCAGCAAATGTGGGTATGTTCAGGGTTTACGACTAAATTTAAAAATTTTCTGTTCTAAGCAAATTACCAGGGCCATAGCCTGGCCCTTTTTTAACTTTCCTTCCATCTCTGCCTTCCCACTCTACTGAAGGCACTTAAAAAGCATCCAAACATTTCACTTACTCTTGGAAAAGAGATGCATTTTTCACTCATATATTCCACAAAGTGGAGTTCAGTTATAGTCAAACAGCAGAAGAGCAGGGAACTAACTCCATGAGCAGGCAGAACAAGGGAACAGTGATGGAAATGTTTTCTGTGTCCAACACCAGCATGAAGTGCTGGGGGTTTCAGCTACAATAAGGCTCAAGTCTACAAACCAGGCCCTTCTCATCCAGCTTCTCCTGCAGATTACTTCACTAACATTGCATTTGCTTAACCTTGCTTGTGTGTCATCACTGTTTATGGGCATTATGCTCCTAGGGTGTTATATTTACAGGGTCTGTATCAATGCCCTCTGTGCTATGCCAGAGAAAATACTTCAGATGGCTAGAGCAGCACTGGGAGTCAGTGGCAGCTCTGTCTTGTCCATGTCCATCCTGCCTGGAATTGTCAGGTTGAATGGATGAGTGATGTGGCATCACCACAACATAGTGTGTGCCTGCTCTGAGCCTTGAGCAGGGAGGAAATCCATGTCCATCCCCTGTTCTTTGGGGGCATGAGCTCTGCACGTTTCAGCTCGTGCCATGGCCCATGTCAGAGAGCAGAGTAGTTCAGTCCCAAGATTTCTGAGGTGTCTCCTGAAGCCAGCAGAAAGAAATCAGACTCAAAAAACAAGTATTATAAGCTGCTTTGTTCCACTCATTTTTGCTACTCCTGCATTTGGAGTCTCTGACCCAAAGTGCCTCTAGGCAGACTGTAAATGTATCATCCTGGTTTAAACCTCTAAAACTTACTTTCAAATTGTACAAGAGTGTTTGACAGCCCATGTCCTATGATCGACTTTATCTACCAGTCTAAATCAGCCAGATTTGAAGTAACTGGAACTTTACTATCTCCTGTGGGTTTGAGCACCTGTGTTGCTTCCCATGATGTCTTGTGCTAGGGAGCCCCCTTTTCTAAAGGTCTCCAGAGTTTGGGTCATCCCTTGGGAGGCCGCAGCAAGGCCTACAGCACTCATCCCACCTCCCTGACATGTAAGAGCACAGATCTTGTGCACGGGTTGTTTCTTGTGGGAAAGCTGTGCCCTCCCAGACACTGTGTTGTGACTTTGACTTTTAGGGGCTGAATCTCTTCGCTATCCTAAACTGCAGCTCTGGCCTTTAGGGTGCTGATCTGGACTTCAGATCAAGTGGCCAGAGACTGATGCAGTTTTTGGTGTCAAGAAGGGTGTCTTCTGGTCTCAGAGAGCATGTGAAAGCTAGCAGCAGTGTGGGATTTACAGTGGCAGCGTTGGGAAGCCTGCGGGGGTCCACCCCCACTGGCAGCATCAGAGTGAGAAGTGCTGAAGCCAGCACAGGCTCAGGAGCCCACGTCCCCAAGTTGTGCTGCACTGCTACAGGAGCAGAAATGATGTTGTGAACCAGAAAGACGGTGGTGAATCCTCTGGAACTGGGAAAAGGATCAAACACAAGTCTCCATATGGAAACAGAGCAGTTTCCATGAAAGCCAGTGACAAGTTCCCTGATATAGGGATACAGGGTCGGATCTCCCTGCAGCATATCCCGTTTCTCAGCTGGACGCCTGATCTGGCTGCCTGGAGCTCTGTGCACCAGGGTATTGCACAGATGGGCTGCAGTGCTTTGGGACCCTTCTCACAAGTCAGTTCACTGAGGCCCAATGTTGGCTACCAGCAAAGTAGCTTTTTTTAAAATCAGCTGGTTTTAAAAACTAGCAGCTTGCAGAGAAAGAAGCACTATACAGCTTAAGTAGCAGTCCACCAAAAGTGATTAGCTGTTTCAGAGTTATTCACTTACCTTCTGCAAGCTGAAAATTGCTTAACAAACCTTATTGGTGTGTACTTAATGAGTAACAAATGCATTTGCAGAGATCTGGATCAGTTCCCACTCAGGGAAGTAGGCTGAATGTGTCTAATGCTGGCAATTAATAATTCGACTGGCTTTATGGGAGAGTCAGTTGTGGCTGATCTGTATTAGGAGGTTTTCAGCTTTGCTGCAGTAAAGGCCCTCCATCAGGAAGAAATGCCTCATGGAGACAACTGTAGCTTTGAGGCTGAACTATTTGGAGCTCCAGTGCAGGTTTTGCCTTTGCTCTCACCTAGGCTTTTTTTGTTCCTTTCCTTCTTTGCCAAATTGGACAGAGAGTTCTTACACTGTGTCTCCTCTCTGTAGCCATTAGCCCTCAGGGTGATGTTGACGTGGCTCCTGTTACGCTCTGCTCCTGCTTTGTGGGTGAGGAGGTTGCAAATGTCCTTACAGGCAATGGGTGACTCCTGTGCAGTTGGCTCCCACAGCACTCCGTTTCCTTCCATTGTGATAGGGGAGGTCAAGCTGAAGGACTGCTGCTCACTCATCTGCCTTTGCTGCTTCTAATTCTCCTCAACCTCCATCACAAGCAGGAAGAGGGAGCCTGCAACAAGCTCCTCCTTTTTCCAATACACTAGGATATTTTTTCCATGATCCAAGCAGATGTTCCTGGCTTTCATGCATTTTTGCTGAGGCTCCTCTATTGCACATACTGATCTCTTGCAGATGGCAGAGAAGCACTGAGCTTTATCTTTATGACCCTCTACCCCAGATCTTTGGTCTTGGTGGGACAACTCCCTGATCCCACTGGAGAAAAGGGCATTCTTCACAAAGCCAGAGGGGAGTGGCTTCTCTCTTGTGAGAGGCAAAATCCTTCCTGGCCAAAACAAGATTATTCTGAAAAACAAAGCATCTGAAGTAAAAGAATGCACATATTAGGATTTTTTTTCTCTAAATGTGATGGATGCCTTGGAAAGTTGCAGAAGCTATTACACCCCAACAGAAGCTACTATACCCCAGCAGAAGTTTTTGTGCCCCAGCCATCAAAATCATTTATCTAACAAGGCTTAGTGGTTTGGACTAGAATTTCTAGGCATTTGGAAGTACCTTTCAGTCATCAAACTACATTTCCTTGTATTTATTAACTTTAGTGAAGTTTGATGTTGGTCCTAACTTTATTTTTGCTCAACAATGTCTGTGGGACATGGGACTGGCATTGCCCTGCCAGGTTTTGGGGGAGCTGCTGAAACTTTTATTGTATGCCTTGTGTGATTAAACCAAGAAATGTGCCCTGATCCAAAGCCCTCCCATTTTGCCAACTGCTCCTCTGGCCAAAATAAGGCTATTTAGCTGCTGTGCAGTACAGAAGCAAGTGCATCGGCAAGGATGAGACGAGTTTGTGTAGGAGAAAGACGATGTAAAATATGGGCTGTCACTTGCTGCCAGAGTCAGGGTCAGTGGTCACAGCCTGGTACATTGCTGAACTGGTCACTGAGCTCTCTTATTGCTGCCTGGGCACAGATAGTGGTTCAAGGGGTTGAGAAATGGCAAAGCTGAGCAGAACATAACCCCAGCTCTGCACCATCAGACTCTGGAGCATGTCACAGATTTTTCATCTGGAATTCTGCATTTTGGTCACCTACATGCCAGGATGTGGATGCCAGGAGGAGGCATTCTGCAGTACCTGCCAGCTCTGCCCCGCTGCCCTCTGCACCCAGCACAATGAACAAAGCTGGCCTCCTCTCCATGGCTGGAGTGACAAGGTTTTTCCCAGTCAAGGGAAACAATCATCACTAGGGAAACCTTAACTACTTTTTAAAGACCAAAAGAAAACACATTCTTTTAAACATGGAAAACTAAATGGCTGCTTTTTCCTTGGCTGCATATCCATGGCCATGGAGGAGGCTGACACAGAGTGAACTCTGTGGCCAAACACTCCCCCAACTCATTTAGTTACTAAAAAAGAGGGCTCTGGTGAAAACTCTGCCCTTCTCAGCTGCTTGCCATGCTGTTTTTGTAAACCAGAAAGGCTCAAGACACAAGTAGTGACTCGCCAACCCTCCTACTTGTGAATGAAATGTCTTGCAGCCCTCCTGAGCTGTGCTGAAAGCGCTTCCTGCAGGGGCCCCTGTCACCACAGCACTACGGCTTCATTTATCGTTTTGGAAGAACTGTAAGTGAAGCCCCCAGAAGCAGGGTTTCTCCAAAGGGAATGGAAAGCCACGGTGTCACTCATGCAAGTCCCTGGGCTACAGCAACTCCACTGAAGCCAGGGGAAGCAGTGGACTTTGGTGACACTATTGCCTCCTGATCCTGGGCTATTTTGGGATCTTCCTGGGAGAAGGGAGCTGAAGTTCATTCCAGAATTGGGAAAATCATTAATTTAACACTGCTCTCACTCTTTTCCATCCCCTGCCCCAGCTGCCCTAATCTTGCCTGTAACTATGCATGCTCTAGTTAATAAAAAGCACTGAAATTCAGGTCCAGCTCCTAGCTATTTCCAGGAACGTTTGGTCCCATAAAACCATAGGAAACCATAATTTCAGCAAATTAAATCAGTTACTGCCTATCTCTCTGGCTGAATGCATGGAAAGGGAAGAGTACCCTGCTGGCTCCACGCATGGGGAGTAACAGCAGTCAAATTCCACCAATGTCCATGCTGGGAAAGGGAGGCAACAGGCAGTCCGAGAAAGGCACCTCTCCTTTGAGCAGACATTAAAGGAATGCCATGTGCAATAGGGAAAATGTACAGTGAGCACTGAGTTCATCAGTCACTTTTTGTTTAATCTAATTAAACATAATATATCCCCTGACCTTCTGGGCTGGCACTAAATTCTCCTATGTTGTTCTTTCCATACGAAGCTCTATTGACAGATGGGGAAAGCCCAGAGTTTGCTTTAAGCTTCAGATAAGTAAAGTTAAACATGCAGCAGATAAAATTGTTTTCTCAGCACTCCTCTACCACTGACCAATTGTGGGTGCTCACTAGAAGGGCTTAATTCCTCTGGCCTGTATCCCACACCCAGCTCTGTGGCAAGCAAAAGCTGTGAGAGGCAGAGGCAGAAGCAGAGTGCTGCAGAAACCCAGGAAAGTTCATTTTTAGAATTGGTTCTGACAGTTGCTGAGCTTCATTTCCATGTGGCAGACTATTAGGGAAAACAGTGCTGCTCCTTGCTAAATATATTTCCAGAGTCACTAAATAATTTACTTAACAGCTAATCAGTTGGCATTTGCTGATGCTAAAGCAGGTTTTAAATAAAAAGTGTCAAATTGCATCAGACACCTCGTGCATGTTCCTTGCTTGTACAGGCTCCATGCTGTTGCTGTGTGTGCAAGAGTGCAGTCGGTCAGTACAGCTCTGTGAGTTTTCTGGGAGGTAAAGCAGCCACAGACCTGGATTTGGGGAACAGCAGAGTGCCACAGGCAGGTGCAGGCTTTGATCATGCAAAAGAGTTGGAATTGTGCTCCCCTTTCAAAGTGAGAACCTGTGGGCTCGCTTCCTTGCAGGCAAATGAGAAGAGCATGAATATGCCCTTCAGCAGCATCACTTGGTAATGCCACCTACAAAGTGTAGTGAAAAATCCTTTAGTCTGAGTTTGGGGAGTTATCATGGGTAACACCTCCATGTACTTACAGCTGTGCCTGTGCTCCTGGATTTGCAAGCAAATAACTCCTTGAAATGTAAACCAAAAGTTACAGACAAGCCTGGAGGCGATGATCTTATGGTTCCCAATAGGCCATGTTAAAGAAGATTTCTTTGCTGTAAATAGCTTTAATACTCCCTTTGTCTATTAATAGCACCAGGCAGGGCAGGGGGCAGCAGCCCACTGAGCACAGAGGGGCTCTTTCCTGCTAATGGCTGTGGAGTTAGACTGGGGTGATGTGAACCTTATGGCTCTAAACACATATTAGTGTCTGAATAAATACAGACTTCTTGCTGGAATCTCTCAGCCATTCTCAGAGGCTGTGAAGGACCCTGCAGATGGTTAGCAGCCACCTAACATCTCTCTTGGAGCTCCAGGGAAAGTACAAAGACTGACTTTTTGGAGCAACTCTTTACCTAGGGAGAATTTTGTTAGCTTCAGGCAAAGGGGGTGGCAGGATCACTGGGGGGCATGGACCAGTGTTGTTCCTCCATGGCCCAGCCTCCATCTCTCCTCTACAGCCTGTTGGCAGCTCCAGGGAACAGACAGGTGGAGTCATGCTGCTGGTTTGCTAAGGGAGCTGCCCCTTTCAAAACTCACTGCCTTTTGAGCACTTCCACAACAGAGTAAAAGGACATTTTGTATAGAGACATACACCCTCCAGAAAAACTGGACACTGCAGGCTGCTCTGCAAAATGAGCCATGCATGCTGGGCAGTAAGGTGCGATGGGCTGAGGGCACAGGAGAGCTTCCTTTGGATGAAGCAAACTTTCCCTCATTCCACTGGGAGTAGGCTCAGGCATAAATCAAAAATCTGATGACTCCTGAAGGAACTGGAGAGAGGATGGTCCCTCCTCTCTCCTCCAAGTGCTCACGTAGTTGCCCCTGCGAAGTCAGGGGGAGAAAGGAGGTATGAAGCAGAATTGTAGGTGACCTCTGCAGCAGTGACAACTGGCCTTGAAGCTGATTTCAAGCCTCAACATAAAAAAAGTTATTAGACATGTCCTTAAAACTTGGATTGGAAATGCCTGGCCAAAGGTGTGTCTCAAACCTGATGAAGCCTGATTGATAAAGTTTCCCTCTGGTGTAAAGGGATGGGAATGTGCTGTCTGGTCTTCATGCAGCTGTGCACTGACTGGTTTTCTTTTGGTCTCCTTCAGCTCAGTAGAAGGGTTGTTGTGTTTTGTGTCTCCAGGGGACTCAGGGCCATTACTCTGCACTCAGAGCAGGGCTGGCGCAGAGTTCATTGCTCCTGGGAAAGCCCTGGAAGGGTGAAGCCACGATGGCTTGCCCTGTTTTAGGGGCTGCTTTCCTTCATTCTGACTGTGTTTGGAAGTACCTCAAGGCTTTATCTATAAAGCTCTAACCACTGAAAAACAAAATCTTGGATTGGGAAGGCACGTTGCCTTGGCATGTTTCCTGAGACTGAGTGACTTACGATGCTATGCTGCAAGCTGGGGGAGGACTCCTTGTTTTAGAGGAGGTGGGTCACACTTGTCTAGAGTCTAAGCTCCCTCGGAGACTTTTTCTTCCCCCTTTTTTTTCATGACATCAGCCAGGACTTGATGTTACTATTTTAAAAACAAAAGGAGGGGACACCCCCCCGCTTCCCTCCTGCTCTCTGCCAAAAAGAGAACAAAGAACAGCTAAAGCACACAAGTTCTGGCACTCTCTTTGGAAATAAAAACATTCATCCTCATGTCAGGTAGGGAACTGCCCGACCCTCCTGCCAAAGCAAGCAAGCTGGGCGGCAGAGCAGACCCACGGTGCAGAGGAGCCTGGGCGAAGGGGATGCCTGGTGTCACCCGGGCTCAGGCAGCTGCTTGCCAAGCTCCTGCACTCTGTACCAGTGCCAGAGTGTGTTGGGACTCTTCTGGGCACGGGCAGTCATCCAGGGGAAGGCTACCCTGATCCTCCCGGGCTGGGAGGTGGGGGAGGACCTTTCTTCTTCCCCTCTCCTACCCCTGGTCCCCACTGCTTGGGCAGCCCCTGCATCTCCAGGGCTGGTGCACAGTGCAGGGGTAACCCGGTGTAATTTCCACACTTTAGACACTAACATCTTTGTCTGGCTTCTTCCTCACCATTTAAACATGTCAGCAGTTCCCAGCACGGATTCCTGTGCAGTGAGTTCACCCCCAACAAGCATCCAAATTGCAAGTCGGGGCTGCTGGCTCTTCCCTGCCTGTCTGTGAAGCATTACTGGAATAGGGGCCAGTTCTCCAAGCACGAGGAAGAGATTACTTGGGCTTTCTGGAAGGCTCCCTCCCATGCCTTAAGAGCGGAGCAAATGAGGATAATTTATCTGCAGACTTCCAGCTGAACTCAGAAGCTCGGAGCAGCCAGGACTACGCTGTCTGTTTGTCCCAGCTCCCACAAGAAGGCATTTTTCCATTGTTGATGTTGTATATTGTTCACATGATTTGTTTGTGCTGTCACCCTCTGGGGCCAAGATAAGAAGTCATCTCCCTGCCTTTTACTGGCGGTGTGTTCCCCAGAACAATCCAGGGAAAAACTCTCAGGAAAAAGCCTTTGAAGGAGGCCTTCGTATGTCTGATACAGCCTTCGTTACAGTCATGTAAATAGTTTTATGCAATTTGTCTGGTGAGAAACACAACATGTCAGAAGGGAATTGTTCTCTAAACTGTAGTTACAGATGGGCCAAAGCGGGCGGATCAGTGCACGTGGGTCGCCAGCTTAATGAACACAGCAGCTGCCTTTCAGGGGCAACAAAAGCCAGGCAGTGAGCCTCTGTGTGCCTGTGCGAGCGCTCTTGTTCCCCTCAGGAGCTGGAATTCAGTTTTGTGGTCAGATAGCAGTCCTGGGTTCTCTTCCCCGCTCCATCTGCTGTGATCTAATGCGGTGCTCAAGGATGGGTTAATGTCCCTGCTGCTTCTGCAGAGGGGTGCAGGGAGCCGAAGACAAGGCAGTGCAGATGGCTGGGCCCTCTGCAGCAGAAGCAGCCAACTGGAACAACACTGTAACACCATCCACTTTAGTGAAGTTACTCGTGATTTTTGAATGTAGAGGCCCAGCAGCTCTGGCTTGGCACACCACAATGGGAAAAGAGCAGATTCTCTGTTTGCTTCCATCCTGTGCTGGCTCCAGTGTCTCTTTCCCTGTCCAAAACAGCTGCATGCTGCCTGAAGTGACTTTACAGACAGTAAAAGCTTAAAACATTGCATTGACCTCCATGATTTTTTTTCCCCTTAGAGCAAGTCATGGCGGAAGATCAAGAATATGGTGCACTGGTCCCCGTTTGTGATGTCTTTCAAGAAGAAGTACCCTTGGATCCAGCTAGCGGGACATGCAGGTACAGAGCTTGGGGAGGAGCAGAGTGGTGGAAGGGCTCTTCATTATCTCAGGTTAGTGGGCTTTGTTCACCTGAATTGCTTCAGACTGCTGCACGAGTGTCACAGCTCGCAGCTCCCACATCTCCAGTCCAGGAGAGGGACTTACCTATATGCTAGGGAGGGTGATGTGAAGGTGCAATGCTCTGGGCTTTTGGTCTCCCAGGGCCAGCGGATGCTGTTGCCTCCTTTTTCTCAAGCAGCAGAGAGCTGGGTTCTTTGAGTGAGGCCCAAGCCCACCTCCTGATCCATTGCAAGCAGATGATGCTGCCCAACACAAAGGTGCTCCACACATGAGCCTAGAGACAAAGATGTGAACCTACCATGGAGCACACAAAGACTGTGAAGCAAATGTGTTGGGTGTTGCAGGGCAGGTCTCTGCCCTGTTTGAGGTATGTCAGTGCTAGTCACAAACCTCTGGCAACCCAAGCTTTGAAGTCCCAACCTGCAGGGACTCTTGGGTTCAGGTGTAAGTGCAGATGCCTCCCAGGTTTTGGGCTGCCCTTCTTGTTCTGAGGAAGGCACAGCAACATCCTTCATCCAAAGCAAGTGCCACACTGTCCCTTGTCACCCTCAGGTAGTTTCAAGGCAGCAGCCAATGGCAGGATCCTGAAGAAGCACTGTGAATCGGAGCAGCGCTGCCTTGACCGCCTGATGCACGATGTCCTGAAGCCCTATGTTCCTGCCTACCATGGGGATGTTGTGAAGGATGGGGAGCGATACAACCAGATGGAAGACTTGCTGGCTGAATTTGACTCCCCCTGTGTTATGGACTGCAAAATGGGGGTCAGGTGAGTGGCTTTAGGGATGTTATGTGAGTTTTAAGATGGGATGCTCAAAGCAAATGCATCTCCTGGGTAGAACTGCTTGAAACATGCAAGTAAGAACACCAGGCTCACCTGTCTTCAGGAAAAGCTAAACCAACAACATGAGGAGAGAGCCATGGGGGAGCCTGGGTATGGGAAGGACACCCCAGGCTCCTTTCTTCTCTGCTTGTTGACCGTCCTGGGAAAGTGCATGCTGGGAAAGTGGCTTGGTGTAGTGAAGGGGGCAGCACTCTTTGAGTTTGGGTATACTAGAATGGCACAGTAGCTTTTAAGAGGGTGGAAGCCTTCCTCTCTCTGCTGCATGAGGACACGGCCATGGGGCTGGAAGCAAAAGGTGTGGGAGATCCTGTCCAGGGTTCCAGAGGAGTAAAATGAAGACACTTGAAAGGCACAACTTCCATGAGGGAGAAACTTTCCCTCTGCTCAGCCTTTGCTCCTACGCTCACTAGAGGGATAAAATGCGTGTGCTAAGAAGTTTAGTGCCTTTCATGCAAAGTTCTTGAAACATTTCCTAACAGATGAGCAACAGTACCCATGTCTTTGAGAACCAACTAAAGATACTCTAGGATCCCAGGCTACAGCCACTTGGCCAGCAGCGCTTTTTGAGTGAGCAATTCCATAGCTGACAAGGGTGTCCCAGAGCAAATGTGAGCAGGACTGGTGACCCCAAGTGTCTGCCAGTTTGGGAGCAGGTTCAGGTCACCACTGGACCCTCGATGTGCTGCAGGCTGGTGACAGGGCAGGTTGAGACCCCCCTCGCTGGCGAAGGCACAGCCCAGACGTGGTGGAGACGCTTGCGCTGCTGGAAAAGCTGATGGTTTCTGTGGGAGGGAGGAATCTTTTTTTCCCCTGCTGAACTCCTGATGTGAAACTCGAACTGGCGTGTCGGGCTGTCGGCAGGGAAGAGGCGAGGAATACTTTCCACACTGGAGGGGTGGAGGGAAGGGCATGGGGCCCGGTGCAGCCACATGGCCCTGGCTGGCACACACCATATTGCTGTGGGAAGGAGACAGGACCCACTCTGGACCCAGAGACAACAGCTACCAGAAGAAGACCTGCTGATCATTCTGCCCAAGTGTTCCTCCACAGATCACAGGCCAGGTGATTTTTGTGCACCTGTGGTTTTGGAGCTCAGGTGGGCAGAGCAGGCAAAGGGACCCATCATCTTTGAATAAGATGGTGCTGTGGGAAGAGCTCATAAGGGAGGGTGAATTGAGTTACTGCTGTGGAGTGGGGCATCCTCATGGTTGAGCAAATAGTCTAAACCTCAAGGCTGTTAAACACACTGTCTGAGCCAGCAGCTTGCTGCCAGGCAGAGACAGGTTTGGTTTTCTCCTGCCAACCTGGCTTTGGGATGTGGCAGCCTACTCCAGGTGCTCCTAAACAAAACTGCGACTTTCTTAAACCCTGGTGATGGTTGAAGCCTGAGGCGATAGTGGGGACCAAGGCACGGACATAGATGGTCTGTCATTCTCCTCAAAAGGAAGTGTAGCTTTCTGAGCAACATAAGTAGCACTTCTAGTACACCACTGGTTTACTTTGCTGTTTTATTCCATCTGTCCCAAAATCATGGGTTTAGTGATCTCAGTCAAAGACTTTCGTTGATTTTATCTGCAGTATTTTTTTAAGGGACTGATGCCCTGGCAACATCTACTCAGGGTCAGTGCTTGCCCTAAGTAAAGGCACCAATTTCCCTTGCTAAGCTTGTGGGAGGCACAGGAACACCGTCCTTCATAAGTCTGTCAAGAATCCTCCCCATGTGTTTTGCTTGATTCTGGAGGTGAATCGAACATGAAGTGCTGGGATGTTTGCACAAGGGATGGGGCAGAGGGCACTGTCCCTCTGCAGAGCTGGGCATGGCTAATGGGAAGTGTAGGGCAGTTTGAGGGGAAGAAAGTGACAGGGTCATTCCTGTGTCATTTCACTGGGACATCTCACTCAACTTGGTGAGTTGTTTGAGGAGAGCCTGGACACTTGCCAGGCTGAGCTAGGCCAGGTTTGGGAGCTGCAAGAGGAATTCCATAGCCATTTATTACTGCTGCAGGAAGTATTACTTTGTGGATGTTGGTTTTCTACATGCCAGAGTGCAGAACTTCTCCACCAGAGTGCTCCTCTGAAGGATTCATAAAACCGAGGTCTTTGCACACTCCTACACCTTCTATCCTTCTTCCCCTATTTGCCCATCCTGACTACCTCATGGTCCTGGAGCGATGGCAAGCACCTGTCCAAGGCTGCATCCCTTCCTCTGCTCCATCACATAGAGAAAGCTTTTGCTGGATAGTCCACTTAAAACAGACCTGTACGGGGCAAAATCATCATCAGTGGAACAGCCCTGTGGGAAAACACCCCATTTAGCAGCCAGTGAGGCACAGCCCTCCTAGTGCACAGAGTGAGGTGATGGAAAAGCACAGGAGAGGCACAGGAGAGCCTTTGGCCCACATTGGCCAATCCTCATAGAGAGCCATGGCTAATGCTGAGGGTTGGAACACAGTAACCTCCTTCTTGCCTTCAATTCAGCTGGGTCCCAGAGTGTGTGGGCAGCTTCCTGGGCACATCTTGAAAGCCACATTTAATTTGTGAGAGCAAAGTCACTGCTCAGGTTTCCTGAGCATTGGAAGACAGGGCCTCCAGGACAAGGGGTGGGAGCAAGGCCTTGAGCATCTGTGAGAAAAAACTTCCCTTGTTATTGCCAAACTGATTGTGATTCCTTGATGAACTGAAGAGATAGCAGGTGTTGATGATGGAGTGCTAATTAAATGAGGATCAATTCACCTGCAGTGAAGCTTGCTCCACTATTTCCTATGCTGCTCTACTCCTTAGGGATCAGCTATCTTGGATAAGCCTAATTTCTGGGGCAATGGCTATTTATAGGTATATGGCATTTTGTGTGGTGGTCCTACAGCACAGCCCTGCTGATAAACCCCCTTCACTACTTGCAGAACATACTTGGAGGAGGAGCTGATAAAGGCCCGGAAGAAGCCAAGCCTGAGGAAGGACATGTACCAGAAGATGATTGAGGTGGATCCTGATGCCCCTACTGAGGAGGAGAACGTGCTGCGGGCAGTAACCAAGCCCCGTTACATGCAGTGGAGGGAGACGATCAGCTCAACCGCCACACTGGGCTTCAGGATCGAGGGGATAAAGGTGAGTCTGTTCCAGTTGTACAGAGCAGAGGGATCAGCTGCTGGGAGTGCTCAGTAACCAAACTCACTCACAGAGGTACACATGCAGCAGGCTGGTGGCAAGAATGTGTCACACCTGGGCATGCCCAATCCCAAAAGCACCACCCAGGCACCTTGCCTGGGGCAGTGCTGCTCTTGTGGGAGCGCAGCTGAGCTCAGGGCATCCATGCAAGAGGAGAGTTTTAGTCATAATCTCATTAAATCAGCTGCTTGCTTGATTTCCCTAACTGCAAAATGCAAAGTGCCATCCTCCAATGTGAAGACTCAAATTAGTTGTTTGCTTTCAATACTACTGTGCCACTAGGCTGAGCCATTAATCCAAATCCCAGCTTGACCATGTGCCAGTCTGCAGTTGGAGCTGCGAGCTTAGCCACAGTCAGTAAGGAGGATGTATTTACATGTGTGCCCAGAAAAGTTCAGCAACAGAGCCCTATGAAATGGGGCAAACACACAGCAGCACTTCCTGCCAGCACCTGCACACACGTATAACCTGCTGGCTGCACTCGCTCGGAGCAGTGCTCACGTTTCTAGAGATACCTGCTGGGGTGCTTTAATGTCCCGATTAGATAAGCTAACCCAGGAGATTTTCTCCTGGTGAGCAGGCTTTGCAGTGAAAGAGGTGTTGGAACGGCACTGGAACAGAGTGAGGTCTGCAACTGCAGAGCAGTTATATTAATGATACTACTTGCATGAACATTAGCAATAGCATATGCCTTTTGATAGCCAGCCAACATGAATTAAAGGTAACATCACACTTGAGCCAAGGGTTTCATTGCATGCCTGGGCATGATGTTGGCTTGGCAGCCAAGGGGAGCTCAGTCAAGTTGTGTTTGCAGTAATTCAGGCTTGGGGTGCTGCTGACAGCCCAAGTGGTAGCTCAGAGAAGCCACTTGTTCTTAGTGGAAATGATGGCTCAATTTCTACATGTATCTTGGTTAGAGGAGTTTCTTTTGATCACTTGTAGTTTTCTCCTCTCTGAGTTGTGCAGGATTCTGCCAGCACAACTTTCTCAGTAGTGTTCCCCTTCACCTCACTCGTCAAAAAACAAATGCAGGTGTTAGACCATGGGTTTTAAATGGTAATTAGCAGAAGTGGGTCACTCAGAGCTGCTACTTCTAATTACCTACATTCCAGACCACTAGTGGGAAGGGAGTTGTCTCCTCCTCTGTGCATGTTGCACAGGGCACCTAGGCACAGGGAGGAGGGCATCTTCTTAACTCAGCTCTTTCAATGCCAGCAGAGGACAGTGCATTTATCTCTAACTCAAGCAATCTCAGAAACTCCAGGTGCAGCCCTGGAGCTGAGCTCCTTGAAGAATTTCCTGTCAAGCAATGTGCCTCTGCTTGGGATGCTGCTGGTCGTGCTCCCCCACAACATCTTTCTGGTTTGCCTACATTGGGTCAGGGCACTTGCCTGCTCCTATAGCTCTTTGCTGATCTCCCCAGCATTCCCAAAGACCCTTTTCTGCCATGGATGCCCCTAAGCATGCTGTGAGCTGCTCTGTCTCAGGACAACCCTTTGCCTAGTTTCCACTGCTGGTGCTTATTTTAAAAATGAGGCTGTATAAAAAAGGAGTGAACCATTTAGGACCAAAGCTCCCATGCACTGTTTCTTCTCCCTGCTTTCTTTGTATAATCAGAAATATCTGTCTATTTATAGTCCAACATGATATATCCTTAACAGAAGGATTTATCAGTGTATATATGTATATAGTGGTGCTTCTCAGTCTGTGATCTGGGGAAGTTTAGGGAGCTTTACAACAAGAGCAGGTCATATGTAAACCACTTGAAATGAAGAGTGTGTAAAAAACTCAAATCATATTCTCACAGAGGGAAAAAACTACTGTGGAGGGAAATAAAAGCCTTAACAGAGTGGTGAGATTTCCACCTCTGTTAGCTGACCATAACTGAGTTGCTGCCCATTTTGAGCAGTGGACTTTTTTCAGAGAATTGAAGCAGCCCTTTAATTGAAAAATGTTGAGAAGTGCTGGCCTCCAGCAGTATTCCTGCTGCTAGGGGCTGATTAATTTGATCAAGGCTCTAATTACTGTAACTCTTGTCAAATCCCTCAGCTTCTGGGTTATTTTCCCCTAAGCTAAAGCATTATCAGTTCACACTGTTTCATGGCTGGCTGTTTTTTCCAGCAGAGCTGTAGAGCTGGCTGTGCTGTATTTCTGTTGTTTGCCCTGTTTCTGGGGTTGAGTTTCTGTGTTACGGAAAGTGCCTTCAGGGCCCTGGCTGCCTCTCCAAGTTCTATTTCCTGATGCAGATGCTTCCTTGGGAACAGCAGGAGTGAATCTGCCCTGCCCCTTGCTCACATCTGGAGGCTGGTAGAGGAGAGTATCTTGAAGTGCAAGGGAAGGACAGGATTTGGCCCTGGGCGTGAGGGCTGAAAGGAGTCACAGGGGAAGGAGAGAAGCAGTGGTAGCCTTTGGGACAGCATGGGCATGTAAGGTGCAGAGGCAGCTCAGGGTTGGGAATGAGGATGGAGACCCTTTTGTGGCCAAGCTCTCCCTTTCCCAGGTGGCCTTGAGAATCCAGTTTTTCCCTCTTTAAAATGGAAATTTTCATCTGCAAAAGGAGATAATGACACTCATCTAACTTTCTGAAATAGCTTGAACTGTTGGAAACACTAGCTATTAATAAAATTTCCATGCTAAAAGTAATACAAGTGATCCCTGGTGACCCAGTTGAAGGTTGCTGGAGCTTAATTCAAGAAGTGGCATTCCTGAGCTCCTGCCCTGGTCTGAGCATCACTCACCATTGTCTGCAGCAAGGCCATAATGGAGTAGTATTCCCCAGGGCTGGAAGGTTTCCAGAGTCCCGAAAGCAGCCCTGAAAATCTTCACCTGACTTGCGCAAGACAGGCAACTCACAAGCTCAGTCTGAGGGCAGACCCAGTGCTGGAAGGAGGTCTGGCTGACCCAAACCTTGCCCTGGTGACACCAGCACAAACTGGGAGCGCTGATGGGGCGGAGGTTGCAATAGCCCTTATCAGCCCCCCTCACATTTCTTCTGCATGGAAGCAAGTCCCCTCGGGGCTTGGACACCTGTAAATGTTATGGCAGTTGTCAGCCTCATGGCAGCAGTGTCTGGCTGGGCAAGGAAACTGCAGGAGGCGGGTAGTGATGGGAGCAGCACTGTGGATAGGCTGTTTGGCTTTCCTGAAGCAGAGATTGCCTTATCTGAAAAGCCATCTGTGATTTTCATTTATTTTTAGGAGCACTTAGAAGTCCATCTCCTTTCTTGGATTCTTTGTGGAAAGTTGTGCTCTTAGCATGTGAAATCAGTGCTGTGGCACTTCTCCAGGTTGATATCAATCATCCCCCTGGGAGAGGGTGGGTTTTTTCTGAGCTGCTACATCAGGGCTCACGTGAAGGACATATAGCCCTTGCCCTATACATCACACATGTACCACCATTGGTCGCACTGTCTGGCCTCAGATGGGGCTTGTGAGCTGCCTGTCTTGAGAAAGTCAGGTGAAGGCTTTCAGCGCTGGCTTTGGGACCCTGCAAACATTCCAGCCTTGGGGAATACCATCCCACCATGGCCTTGCTGCAGCAAGACCTCCTGCCTATGCTGCTGCAGAGACACGGCCAGAAGAAGAGAGACTCGTTCTGCTTGGTCCATCCGCAGCAGGGCTGCTACAGCAGGACATCTCCAGCCAAAGGGTGTCCCTGGGCCCTGCCAATCCATGCTCTGCCAGCCTTTAGCCTTGCTTTTATACCCTGTGTCATCACGGTGGTTAGGCTGAGTCCAGGGTGGTTTGAAGCTGGGTGCATTAGTTGGAATCTGTGCAAACAAAGTTTTTCCTGGAGATTCTCTTTTAATATGTTACTTTTGTTATCACTTTTGTTAAGACTTGCACAAAACACAACTTAGAAGCTTAAGTGTGCTGCATGATTCATTCCAAACTGCACACCAGGTGTTAGTTTGGTGGCGGACTTCCCTTGGCCAGTTCTCCACAGCCTGAGCACTCAACCTTCTGAGGGATTGTCCACCATGCCCGCAGCCAGCCCTCTGTCCAGAGGGATGCACGTTGCACTATCCCAGGGCACTTTCCTGGATGGGTCTCATATCTCCAGGACAGGTGATTTTATTGTGCCTTCTTCCTCGCACAACCTCTGTTCTGCTCCTTCATCCTTGCTTCAACTTGCCCAACCCGCAGGATGTCTTTTTGGCCCCTGTCCCTTCACTCTATTGTGTGCAAACAAGCTGTCTGGAGCAGCGGGATGAAGCTCTGCAATGGAGCTATGAGCACAAGCATTTGTGGTTTAAAATAGCCCCTGTATCCAGGAAGCAGGATCTGCCTGCCTGTCTTGCAGCCCCTCTGGACAATGAAATGTGCTGATGTGAAAATCAGAGCCCTGGGAGGATCAGGGAAATGGGGAGAAACCTACCAAGCTGCCCAGAGGTTCAGACAGGAACCTCTGGGTCAGGGCTGAGTGTTGTCCCTGCAGTGAACCAAGCCATGCCATCCCCATGGCAGGTCATGGATGGATGTGCCTCTGGGGATAGATGGAGGAGAGTGCAAGGCTGGTCACTGCATCTCAGTGCCAGGCTGCTGCCTTTGGGGGTTTGCAATCTGTAAACTGTCAAAGGACTAGTGAGGCCAGACAGCCATGGGGCTTGCTCCTTGCCTTCATCTCCTTGCTGCAGTGGTCTGTGAAGGATTTCACAAGTAGGGATTTTGTGCCTTCTCCTGAGATGTGTCCATCCACACTCAGTTTTGTCCTGTTGTAATCATGCTTTGCTGTCCCAGCCACGCCAATGAGGCAGCCCAAGGCTGGTGTCAGCACTTGTGCTCAGCCACAGCAGTGATGGGAAGCCATTTGGGCACAGAAACACCAGAAACAGGTAGTCCAGCCTGTGTTGACAGCAAGCATCAGGCCCATGTGAGGGAGTTTGTCCACATTGCTGGTGACTGTTGCAAGTGTGTAATGGAGACTTGCTGTTTGCATTAGAGGTTGATGCACTGGGGCTGTGGGGTAGTTTGGAATGTTCAACACAGAGAACTGCTGCCTCTGCTCACCCCTGCTCAATAAACAGATCCTTCAGCTGCCAGAAAGGCTGGTCGCATCCTACTTGGGAGTGTGAGTAGCTGCTGAAACACTAGTCCTGTCCCAACTCCCTCCCTCCCCATGCCGCTCACAACTCTCTCATCTTTTCCAGAAAGAGGATGGCACTGTGAACCGGGACTTCAAGAAGACACGGACAAAGGAACAAGTCATGGAGGCCTTCAGGGAGTTCACCAGAGGGAACAGGAACGTTTTGGTGAGTGGGGGATGCTGGGAAGACTCCCTGGGGAGTGCTTCCCCTGTGGAGGCTGGGCTCAGCTCAGCTCATCAGCTCCCTGGCCTGCAGGACTGAAGCCTGAGAAATTTCTCTTGAAAAAACCTGAGAAATGTTGAAGAAAAACACCATCCTGCTGAGGGGAGAACCGGGAAGGGACATGTTGGCTGCAGTAGCACTGCTTGAGCCAGGTCTGAGTCTGCTGAGGATGTCAAGGGTTGGGTCCCAAAACCCACTAAGGAGTCACAGCCGTGTTCTGCCTCTCATCTGTTGGGCTGATGGCCACTTCTGAGCCCATTTCTTACCCCAGTGTGCAACGGCAGGGGCTCCCAGCCTGGCGTAATGGGCATAATGCCCTGTGCATGGTCTCTCAGAAGGGTGGCCCTGTGCCAGGCGCCCTTCACGTGGGCAAGCTGCCATCAGCATTTTCCAAGTCTTGCGGTGTTTCCAGGAGAATAGGAGATGTGCTGTAAACAATTTACACCAACTGTGTCAAATATCCTATTTGACAAAGGACTCCCATTCTAAGCTGTACTGTATAAAGTCTCCAAATGCAAGGCTTGAACTGGAGTGGCTTTTGGCACTACCTCCTTCAAACCAGCATGTTTACTTTGATGAGGGTTTAATTGGGGATTATTCCTGCATCTGAAAATGAAGTTGCCTAGCTGCATTTTATCCCCAAAATGTCTGGAGCACAGTCACACCATCATGCTGTGGCTCTGGATGACGCTCCTTGGCCAAAACACTTTAATACAGTGACTGTCACATCTCTGCCTGCAGGTGTGTCATAGTGCCTAGATACCTGCTGTTTGTGTGTTCCTGTGCTTAGTCCTTCTACTGAACCCCCAAAATAAAATTATCAGTGGGGGCCTCCGGAAATGTTTAGTACTATCCAGCAATTTGCCAGGATGCTCAAAACAGGCCTGGAAGTCGTGACCTGCATGTTGACTTGTGTGAAAGCCCTTTTGCCTATTGGACCAACTTTGCAGAAGCGCTGATACAAGTTACAGAAGAGTTTCATGATGTTTGACTGACTGAATGATAAATGACAGATGAGGTGAAGAGCTGACCTATTAAAAGGGTGCAGGAGGGACAAAAAAACAACCTAGCTGTGCATGCACTATCTGCTGAATTAGCTGTTTGTCCCTGGGAGCGCTGTGGATGCAGTGGGGAAGGTCTGCAGAAGGCACTGGTTCAGCCAAACCAAATGCTTTCACAAAGTTTTGGAAGGCACAGAAGCTCACAGGGTACTGTGGAAGCCCAAACAAGGGGATATCCTCTGAGGGGAACAGGTCTTTGGGAGGATGCTGAGTGCAGGGTGGCCGAGGAACACCCTTGGCCTCTTCCATACAAATGTAGTATCATGGAGAGGATGCTGGAAAGAGGGGTGACTTTCCTGTCTGCCCCATGCAGTAGGTTTCCTGCAGCACTGATGGGCTTGTTTTCTTTTTTGTAATTCCAGAACAGTTACCTTAACCGGTTGAAGGGTATCCGTGCTACCCTGGAGACATCCCCATTCTTCAAGTGCCATGAGGTAATACTCTTGTTTAGATAGATCTGCCTAGAAATGCAAACTGTTTAATCTCAGCTTGTCCAAGGAGAGAAGTCAAAGGCTGTAAATATCTACAATTCTGAATTTATTCTTATATACATATTTTCATAGCTCTGTTTACCTAATACTTACATGCAAATACAGATGATGACAGATACAGTGTTTATGTACGGGCATCTGACATGGGCTCAAATCCACTGAAAACCAATGTTCATACAGATCACAAGCTATCCAGGAGAAACTCAGGCTACTTATGGATTGACATGACAGGGAAAAATCCCTAGTGCAAAAGCACAGGAGTTTTATGGGGAGAAATGGCTGTTTGAATGTGCCTCAGGTATCATTTGGCTGCCAGTTGCTCCATGTGATTAAACAGGGCTTCAACATAGCCATAAATTGCACCTGTAACAAGCCTGGCTTTTCTGAGCTGGCTGGGGCATCACAGTAAGAACTCTTCCTTTGGAAGGACTTTCCTAGAGAAGTCGCTGTCCACAATACCAACATTTTCTACAATGAAAATTCAGTTCTGATGGGAAAACAAAGAGGAAATGGCTACTTTTTTTGACCATTTTAGGACCTGAAATGCTCCACAATTTAATTAAATCATTTTATTGATTTAGCATTGGTGAAGAGTATTTCCTGTTGCACCTACCTAAGAGAGCTGTGTGCCCTTGTCATGTCTTGTCTATGGGCAAAGGAGCCTCATAGGAACCTTTGACTTACAGGGCTCAGGAGCCACAGCTCTGAGAGCCCACTGTCCCTCAGCCAGAGCCGCATGAGCCACCTTGACCCCGGCCACACACAGAGGGTCCTGCCGGGAGGCAGATGGGGCTGTGCCTCCCAATGGCAATGCCTATAAGGCAGCTGGAAGGGCAACGTCAAAACTGAGGGTTTCAGGCCAGTTCGACACAGGAAACAAAATGCTCCCTGAAACTGAGTGCCAGGGTTTCATTTGAAAACACAGAAACAAAGCAGCCTTTCAAGGAGGTTTTGAAAGGAGTTGCTACTTCTTAAAAATTAAAAAGCAGCAGCTTTGATTTTACATCCCTCTTCAAGATGAAGCACAGCAGAAGGTCTTCCATGCTCTGTGTGTCCCTTCATGGGGCCCTTGCTGGGCAGGGCTCCTCAGAGGAGCTCCAGGAGAATTTGGCGGTCCAGGACAGGCAAGCAAAGAACATCAGCAAAAGGCTTTTCCTTAAAATTAAAATTCTCTATCCTGGCCAAGAAAGGGCAATAAGAGCTTAGAAGGAGGAGAGCTAAAGATAAGCATTTCTCGGAAATCATACATAACTCTGGACCTTGGATGTTTTCCCAATGTACTGCAGGAAAAAGCCTCCTCAAAAATGTAAATTCATAACAGCTTTTGCAAACAGTAAATGCTTCCCTTCCAAAACCCTTGTCTGAAGGCAAACCTCAAGCTAAACCCTGCTGATAGCATGAGTGTGAGAGTCCCCAGTAATATTTAGTGCTGCTGTTTTGGAGGGCTGACACTGACTGGATTTCTCCTCATTATATCTGCACATCACATGGGGTAATCATGGCTCTCAGTGCACTGCATCACCTCTGCTGCAGCCATTTCACTCTGGTCACCAAGTCCCTGTTTGTGATACAAGGGCAAGCGAGTTCATAATGCACCAATTTGTGCATCAGAGAGAATCTGAGAAGCAGTCTCCATTTGGGACAGCTCTGAAGCACATCCACTGGTGCTTTTCTGTAGAAGCCCGTGCTAAACTCTTCTGACTGGAGGAGAGATTCAGCAGAAGAGCACAACGATGACTGGCCTGATAGTAATACATATTGCCTAAGCACTGGGAAGGCATGGCAGAGCTGCTGCTGGTGTCAGCCTGGCTGGGACTGTGGGCTGGGCTGGGTCAGGGGGCAGAGCTGGAGATACCCACCTGCTGATCAGCTCTGCTCCATGGTTAGTGACCATTGGGCTCATGGGGTCTTGTCCCACTGCAGTAGTCCTTGAGACTTCTGCTGTCAGAGCCCACATGCATCTGTGGGCTTCCCCCAGTTGTCCAGGCCAATACTTGCTGCAGGATTTTCTCAGAGACTGACCAGGATATGAAAGAGCCTTTTAAAGCAGAGGCAGCTGAGTGCACTCAGGGAAAAGGAAATTCATGTGCATACAGCTCTGTACCTTGCATCATCCCCTGAGTGTTGGCAAATCCAGGAGGATATTCTAAGGGGAATCTGAGTGTAACTGGATGGTGTTTGAGGCAGGAGACAGCATGTTGCAAGTAACGTTTTACTTGGAGCATCCTCATCCCTGCAGTGGTGTCTGCAGGGCTGGTGAGTGTGAACAGCACAAGCTGATCACAAAGAACCAGCTTTGGAAAAAATTGCCATGTAAAGGCTGAGACAATTAATCTCATTCCTTCCTAGGGGACCTTGGCTCAGTTTCCAAAATGACATCTCTATCTTTCATGCTCATATTCTTCTGATCTCCTTCTGCCAAGACCTGGCATTTGTATGAGTAAATCAGCATGTCCAAATGCTGATTTGTATGTGCAAACACAACCAGCAGCAGCCAGAGCTTGCTTTTGCTCATGCAAAATTGCAGCAGATCTCTTGTAAATGCAGCCTGAGATAAGGTGTCTGAAGGCCCCAAAGCTGGCTGAGAATGAGCAACAGGAACACTACTAATTCATCTCACCACTCCACAGGTAATTGGGAGCTCCCTCCTCTTCATTCATGACAAGCAGGAACAGGCCAAAGTCTGGATGATTGACTTCGGGAAAACCACCCCACTGCCGGAGGGACAAGTTCTCCAGCACAACGTGCCCTGGGTGGAAGGGAACAGAGAGGATGGCTACCTCTGGGGACTGGACAACCTCATTCAAATCCTGACAGAGTTGTCCCAGAGTGAAGACTTGCATTAAAGCCGCACATCCGACTCTGCCACTACCCCCAACCTGCCCCCGACTGACTCTTCTGAACTGCACTACAAGACACTTTCCAGCCCTTGCCCTTCCTATTTGAAAGCTATACTCTCCCTATTTAATGCATTTTTGTTGTGGTTTTTTTAGGTTGTCTTGGTTGGGTTTTTCCCCCCTCTCCTTGTAAATAGAGAGCTAACCTGCCAGAACAAAAGCTGAACTTGAAGCCTTGCAGAGTCAGTGGGAGCAGGTGGCTGCGCTGGTCGGGAGTAGCCCGGAGGGGTTTCTTAGGCAAGCACTTGCTCTGCCTATCGTGCTTTTGTCTCTTGCACAGCCTGATTTTAAGAGGGCTGGCAGAGGAAGGAGTCTCTCCCTGCACTGGGATTGGTAGCTTCATCCTAAAAACACTCAGTGGCCATGCCCAGGACCCTCTGGCAACCAGGGTGTGTGAGCAAGGAGTTGAGATGGTGAAAGACATTGGAGTGAGAGCTCGTTCATTGTCTTTGCCAGCACCTTTCAGCCTAGAGAACTGGCTGTGCCAAGTCCTTAAGAGCTGCTAGAAGGGCAGATTTGGGTTTTTTTTTTGTTCTAGACATCCCATAGAGGTTGCTTAGTTATTTTTGAGTGGCATTGGAGGGCAAGGGTTTCTCTCCTGCTGCAGAGCCATGTAGTTGGGCACAGGTGTATTGCCATGGCTAGGTGCTTCCCACTATGTCCCCCATGCAAGGTGTCCTGGTCAGTAACACTTCAAACTCCTCTTTAAAGCCCCAGTTCCCCTGCTAGGACCTGCTTCCAGCTTGCCTTAGCTGGGGTCTGCAATCCTCCTTAGCTGGAAAAACGAGCTTATAAAGGACTACTATGAGACCTAAAGTAGCCATCCAGGTTGATCAGGCTTTTTTGTCAGCAGCTGAGCACATGTGTAGGGGTAATGCTACCAATGTCCACATCTGGCCCAGGGCAACCCTCCTACCTGGAGCAACTCCATAACTTTTATCTGCAGCAGACAGTGTTACAGCAGCAAAGCAACTCCTGGGTTAGTCACCTTTGGCAAAGCGGAGTTGGGGGCAGGCATGCCTGTGCCTTCCCCTTTTTTCCACAGAGCTGTCTGATTGCTGCTGCTCTAGCTTCCCAGCCTGCTCAGGCTATGTGGATGGCCTCTGTGCTCCTGTGAAAACACCCAGTTCCCCATTTAGGGCGGAGGCTATTTTTTAACTTCCTGGAACATTTGAAATAAGCGGCGTCAGGGCCGTCTCACTAAAGGTCATCCATCAAGAGGACAGCGGGGAAGGGAGGCTGTGGGGCAATCCAGGAGTCCCTCGTGTTGAGGACAGAAGGAGTGTGCAGCACAGGAGGTAGTGCAAGAGCCTGACAGCCACAAATTCCTCACCTGCTCCATCCCCAAATGCACTTTGCTCCCTAGGAGCAGCGCTCCAGAGCCCTTCTGCCATAGGGTGGTGGGTCCGGCACACTGGAGTGGGGGGATCTCCCTGCAGCAATAAGGAAGAGGAGTTGGCCATTGAGCCGTTTGCAGCCATGCCTCAGCCTCTTTCCTAAGGACTGAAGTTTCCTAAGGTTTTCCTTGGTTCATATCTCACCAGACAGGCATCTTTTGCTCATTGGATGTCATTGTAAGTGGTTACACTGTTTTAGCTCCTTGCCAGGCTTTCTAGAATAGCCCATGTGGAAGTGCCTTATAGACTTCCCTCTGTTCCATTAGTGTCATGGAAAAGGTTGGGGGTTTTTTAAGTTATATTTATTTTCACCCCATTTTAATTGCACAAAACACTAAAATTTAATGCATGGAATCCCTCTTTTTTTTAACTGTTTTTAGTTTCTAAACCATCCCTTTTCCAGCTTTGGGGAAAGGGTGTGAACAGATATGCATAGCTATGTACCACTTACCGCTGTACTTTAGCTTCAAGCTGCTCTTATATATGTACATTATTTTTTAAGCCTGTTTATAAACCAGAATCCTTGCTTTGTGGCTTAGGAAGAACAGATTGTTCCTCTCAGATGTCTTATGCCTTCCTGGAGGCTGGAACGGTTGATGTGAGGGATTCTCCCTGCTCCCACCACACCTCTCAGTCATTGGGTAATACAGAAAAAAATCCAAACTGGTCTGGAACGCCAACGCACAGTGCCTGTAAAAAAGTCCTGTAACATTGCAAATAAAGGCATATGGGAAGCATTCCCATGGAGTGGAGTCTGTGTCTGCCTTGCACAGCTTGCAGCAGCCTGGGAATAACTGTTCATGTCTGTGATGATTTGGGAGTGCAATCAGCGTCCAGTCCTGCTGCATAAAAGCCAGAGTAGAGAAGGACTCTACTCTGGAGGTAGATCCTCACCAACAGGAACTGACTTTGCAGAGAGCAGGGCAAGAGGAGAATGTAGCTGGAGTGGGGTGTGGTCCCGGGATTGGTGGGGGGGGCTCCCGGGAGAGAACTGAATTTCTCCACCCCCCCTTTCTGTTGGAAAGCCCACCAAAGGCAGCTCCACACTAGAATTTTTTTTGCAATGTTTTTCACAAATGCTTCATTGTGGCTCCCACTGAGTGGTTTGCAAGTGCCACCCTGTGATGTCTGCACTGGAGAATACCAAAGCACCCAGGAGCATCAGAGCTGCCTGGCACAGCCAAACACTTCTCTGCTCCTCTCCCTCTCAGCTGCACTGTGGGCAGGGCCAGAGAGAGCACTTTGGACCAAAGGCCACAAAAAACCCAGATTGTTTCTTCACTGAAGGAGGAATCAGGCTGTAGAGCCTGAAGGCAGCTCCATTCCCTCCTGGTTGGTTGTGCAAGCACGGGACAGCAGGAGTGTGGCTGAGGAAGGTGGGTGGGCTGCCCCATAGGAAAGTCAGATTTAATGCCCAGAGCCGCAGGAGCAGCCCGGCCTGGGGACCAGTCCTGGCTCACCACAGCACCTCTAAAACAAACTGCAGGAGAAACCCAGTGTGGAATTTGCTTGAAGACCAGAAACCTCTTGGTAGGAGGTAGAGCTGGCAGTACAGATGATAGAAGGCTGCTCTCCGTGCACCAGCGGTCTCTTGTGGGCTGTGAGAAAGCAAACACATTTCCTGTCTGCCTGGCATGCACGCTCCTGCAGCACCTTCTCCAACAGTGTTTTACTTATTGCTACTGCAGTTTTTGTGGGCCACTGAGTCTCTCTGGTATGTGACTCTTCCTGCCTTTGGGGAAAAAGAAAAGCCTCCAAAACTTACCCAGCTGCACCCTGAAATCCAAAAACAGAAGGGAAAGAATAAAAACCTCAACCCTGTTCTGCAAAACCCTCTCTTGAGAGTTAAGGAAACACGACTACATCATGGTGGAGAGGGAAAGGAAGTAAGTCAGGGAAAGAAACCCCTTGTGACTGAGTGCTGGCATCGGTGGACCCTGACGTTTATGCACCGTGTTGGGAAGGGGCAGGCCCCCACCTGCACACTCCACAGCATGAGCTTGGCTTGCCCCCCCCACCTGCCTTTACTGCACCCCCTAAAACAAAGCCCAGGGCTCCCTGCCTCTTCAGGGATTAATAAACTAGATGATTCATAAACTCAATATAGAGAAGAGAGGCCAGCACTTACAAATAATGGAACAAAGAAAACTCTAGACCTGCTGAGGCTTCTACTCCTATGGAACAAAGCCTCCCAGCACCTCCAGCAGTGTTGAGGGGTGTAAGGCAGCCTGCTCAGACTGTAGGCAGGGAGGGGACAGCTCCTTTCCTTCATCATGATGTTCTGAGGAGCTACTTGCCAGCACGAGCCTCCCATAAATCAAAGTGTGCTCGAGGCCACAACTGAGAGTGGCAACATCTGAAAATGCACAACTTTGCTCTGGTGGTTGGTAGTTGTCTGAGGCTTGTGCGCTCCAATTGTTCACAGCACAAGCTGGCAGGGTTTGAGGGGTTTCTGGGAAGCCCCTCTGAAGGGTTTTGCCCCTGCCACGGGCAATGCAGGCAGCGCTAGTGCCTGCCCCTCCCATCCAGAGCTCCTGATCTGAGGAGGACTGGAGGGTGTCACACTGCCTGAGCAGTGAGACCTCAAAAGGAGGGTCTTAAACTATGTAAGTACTGCTGGCCCTAAATGAAGGTGTGAGGAGGCAGGGCGAGATCCCGGCTGTACAAGGGAGGGGAGGGTTTTCTTGTGCAGAGGTGTGGAGTGAGATGAAGTGCTGACATTTTGGGGATGGTGCTGCCAGCTTTTTTTTTTTTTTTTTTTGGGGGGGGGGGGGTGGCTTTTCCCCCTGAAGAGCCCTCACTGCTCCCCCAGGGTAAGGCGGTTCTGACAGCTTGAAGTTGGCAACAGCCCCTTTGGGTTTTACTCAGGGACCCCACGTGACACTGTCCAGTGCAGCCGGCAGAAGTGGGAATGATGGGGTTGCCAGGATGGGAAAGTTGCTGCCTGTGTTGTGCTGCAGGGGATGAGTGGCTGGGGGAACGTGGGGGCACCATGGGAGGGGTGGCTTGGCAAGGGACAGGAGTGACAGGATGGCCAGATATCATCTGAGTGTGGAAAGGCTCTACCAGCCTTTCCCCTCAGCCACTCTGTCATGGGCATGTGCCTGACACCACCAGGGGCCTGCTGGCTTGGAGTTGCTTGGGAAGGATGCTGCCGGGACACCCTCTAGGCTTCGGTGGGGAGCGCTCTTGTTGGGTTTCAGCCCCGACACAGAACTGGGATTGGGCCGCTCCTTTCGGCCGTACTTTAAAAAACGAGACCCGACCCTCTGCCGACCACTCTCAGCCCGGGGCTGGGACGGGGCTCCCGGCGCTTCCCCCGAGGGCCGGGAGGTGGCGATGCATTCCCGAGGACCGGGAGTCGGCGATGCTCCCCCGAGGGCCGGGGGGCGGCGATGCGGCCCCGGCGGCTGCAGCCGGGCAGGCTCTGCAGGAGAGGGAGCGCTGCCCCGCGGGAAGGATGTCCGCATCCCAGGACTGTACGGAATGCTTTCCCCGGCCCTGCCCGCACCCCGGGCGTCGCTGCTTTGGGATTGCCGCCCACCCCCTTGAAGTTTTGTGACTTGTCGCCTGGTGATGCTCGCACTGGGAGCTGGGGTGTCGTTAAAATTAATAAACCCCCACCCCAAAAGCGGACAGAGCCAGAGCAGGGCGGAGCCTGAAGGGCTTCTTGCTGCCCACACCCCTCTCTGGGTGAGAGGCGGGGGCAAGACATCTCCCATTCCTGCGCCAATCCAGGGCTGGAGGGCCTCTCTTCTTTCAACCCTGTGTCCCCCTTAGGGATAGGTTTCCCACTCAAACTTTCCTGGCCTTAACAATTACAAATTTTTTCTTTGTTATTGTGGAGTGTGAAAAATAAAGTTAGAAAACCCCTGGAAATGGGGGAAGGGGACAGGGCCCTGCTGTAGTATCAGCGGGTTTGGTTTGTCTTTTTCCCAAATGGTTCCAAGTCCGTGAAAAGTGGTCTCACTTTGCTCTGACAGCAGTGTGACACCTACCCTGGGGCCCCAGGAATGACCTGCCATGCCCAGGACCACACTTCACCCACCCTCATAGTGGGGCTGGGAACACAACTGTGTCATCTCCTGCACCTCCAGTGCATCACCCACCACAAGTGATGCCTCCAGCGAGGCACTGGAGCACAGCAAGGAAGGCTTTATGTGGGGGTTTACTGCTCTGGGAGGTGCCCCAGGGGCTGCAGTTGCTTTTATACTGGCAGGTGTTCTGTTCCCACCTCTACCTCTCTTCCCACCCTTAGTGAACCAGTCTTGGTAGTTCCTGTGCTGCTACTTTCCAGGACAAAACTGTGCTTCCACCCTGGAGCAGTCAGGGAGCACAGGACTGCTGCTGCTGGTGTCACTCTGGAAGAGAAACCCATGGTGAGGGTTCTAGAGTAAGTCCCACCTGGGACAGCTCTGGAGGAAACTGTGGAAAAGTTTTGGGCCCCAACAGCTCATGCCACTGCTGGCACCTCTCTGCTTCCTGCTTGGAGACAGTTCTTTCTGTTTGCAGGGACTTTGTGCCTCCTGCCATTCATCCAGTGTGTATTAACAATGTCAGACCTGCACCACCTGGGGCCAGCGCCCCCCACTCCCCATTGCCTACTGCCAGAATGTTCAAACACTTTCCCTAATGTAAAAATCTTACACTTGAAACCACCTGGACAAAGGAGCATGAAGAGAAATAGAGGCACGAAATCATTTACTCAAACAGTTGACTAGAGCCAGGAAACAAAAGGAAAGTACTTTAATGCCTAGTGGCTGACCTTGCTGTCAGGAGGGTCTTTTGCTCTGAGATGGTTTATATGCTGTTTTCCATGACATGAACCTGGGGACTCCTCCTGCAGGGACACACATACACACACAGAGCTACAGAAGTGGGGTTTGGCTGGATAAGGAATATGAGAAAAAAAAGCAACAGGAGTCTGTAGTAGCAAGACAGAGATACTACAGATGTGTTTCCCCCTTTGTAAATGATCTGTGACTAAAAACCATTTCCCAGTGGCAGTGCAGTATCTTTTGCTAGTGCTAAATTCATGTTTCATTTCTTTTTATGCCTCCAAAATAGTGAGGGGAGATGGCAGGACCCATGGGTGGGTCCCCCAGGGTGCCATGTGCTTCCTGCCACAACTCATCATCCCCAAGCAGGCACTTCAAACATGTCCTGATGCCACTAACATGTTTTGCATGTACCCAGCTGCTTTTCCCATGGGACATGGCTTTGTAAGAAGGCTCGGAGTCCCTGTGGTTTACAGGGAGATCATTAAGGGTCAGAAAAGAAGTCTCTTGAGTGCTTGCATGCCAGCATGGGCCAGCCTGTGAGTGCTGCTGCCCAGAGAGCATCCGCAGGGCAGTTTGGTGCCATCCTATCCTTTGTACCCAAGAGCAAAGTGGATATGGGGCTGCATCAGCCGCAGGTGGGACAGGCAGTGACAGTGGCCACTTTGCTCATCATCTTATGCACATAGGCCCTGCCTGGTGGGGATTGCAATTGCAGCCCTTCAGCCACCAAAAGAGCCTTGTCCTCAGCAGGAAGCCAGCAGGCAACTGGAGGGTGTCAGGCAGGGGTTCCATCAGGACAGGTTGTGGTGTTCTGAGCCTGCCAGGACACTTGCACAGTGTCTGCAGAGACAGTGGTCCCTGACAGTTCCTAATCCCTGTGCTGCCCAGTCTGGCTGCTCAACAGCAGGCAGCCCTCTGAATAAACAGAATTTAAGCCTGGAATTTGACATTCATCTGGCCAGCTTGAAACCAAGACCCATCCCCTAAAAATCCACAGCATTCCTTCACGCTGCTGGCAGCACAATGCCTGTTTTCCCTCGCTATCCTCAAGGCCATATCTGGGGTGGATTACCCGCCCTGGCAGGCTTGGGAGTTGAGAGAGCAGAGGCAATGGGTCAGGCTGGGCAAGGCAGGGGGCACATGGTGGCCAGAGCCAACAGAAACAGCCTTTTTCTAAAATTACACCTCCAGGGAATTTGTTTTCTAGTACAGACCTTCTCCATTTGGAGAAGAAACAGAAGAGGCCCTGGAGTCAGCTTTAGCCTTTAATTCTGCTTTCTCCTGAGCTAGACTGGTCTGGTGGGATTGGACGTGACCAAAGGTGCATCAGCACCTGCCAGCTTCCCACCTGTGCCTCAGGATGGCTCAAGGGGGAACAGCTGCACACAGCCTCTGTCCTCAGTCATGGGCAGGAGCAGCATCACATCTGGCACAACCATGAGCAAGGCACTGCTGAGCTGAGTCCCACTGGGCTGAGATTTCCAGCTGCTCAGGTCCTGGTGGGAGGGGCACTTCTGACATTAAGTGTCTTTTGTGGGCTCAGAGCAGTGAAGGCACCTTGGAGGGGCAGCCAGCAGAGCCAGGTTGGCTGCATCCCTCCAGGGATATGTAAACACCTGGTAGCTTAAAACATGAATATTCAGAATAATGTCTGGTGATGAAAAGGAGCCAGACTTTGCGTTTACACACACATGAGTGGGAACTCAGAAGTGGCTGCAGGTGGGCAGCAGACCTCCCCTCCAACAGCAATTGCTCCACGTCAGCCAGCAATTGCCAGAGCTCCTTGTGCCCAGGTCTGGTGAAGGGATCCCTGCTGGCACAGGTGCTGCCTGCAGGCTCCTGCTGCAGGGGGCAGCGTTCCTGTTTTCCCAGAGGGTTCAGCCTGAGACTGGTTTTCCCCTGCCTCACTGTGCCCACCTCGGCAGGCAGAGCTGAACAAGTGTGTCAGCCCAAGTCTCAGTCCAAAGTCACTGGAGGACACAGTGTTTGATGCCATTTTTAGTGCTTTTTTTTAGCTCTTGGCTGACACATCTTCACCTCCTCTGGGGGGGCACAATGTGCCCTAGACACAAGCAAATACTCCTGCCAGTCTTGCAGCTCACATCCTTTTCTGCAGGCTGCAATTTTCCTGTGGAAACAAGCACTGAAATAGCCTGTAATTGTAGTATTGCTTCTAGGATCAGGTGCAATCTTCCCATAACTGAATTTGGATCTGAACATGTATTTGGACTGCATGACTTTGAGACTTCGAGGTAGTACATGCATATCTTGCAATAACCCTCCTTTGCACAGACACTGTTTTTTTAGATGGTTGCTCAGCTTGAACAGAATACAAATGAAATCATGCTTTTCTAAATGTGTATCTCTAAATAATACATTGTCCACATGGTGTATTTCCACGTCTGCACACCCACCAGCGAGAGCTGTTGATGGGCAGATCCTGGCTCCCCATGGGGTGAGCTGCAAGTCAGGAATGACAGCAGCCCTCCCACACAAGAGACTTCGGTCTCACTGGTGTAACAGCAGCTGACAGCCTGAACTTTCCCAGATGGCCTGATGTGAAGCACACCTGGTTACTACTGATTGCCCTGGATCACGTAGAAAGTCTCAGCTGCTTCCCCTCAGCACAGGAGTGTTGTTGGTACTGTGGCTGCAGCCCTTTGTGGCTCTCAGCAAGAGCTGCTGCAGGGCTGGATATATCTCACCAGCATGTGGTAGCACTGAGAAGGTACATTTGCTCTGGGGAGGCTGCAAGTGCAAAGGGGGAGTAATTGTCCTGTTTGTGTAGTGGTTCCTGGAGTTTCCTTGGGTGCACCATTGCTGTGCTGCACCGTGTGGGTTCACAGAGGGTTGACAGCAAGGGTTGTGCTGCTCTTTGAGGGCATCTGGGCAGGCTCTGCTCTTGAGCTGAAGAGTGAGTCAGTGCCCCTGAAGTCAGGGTGAGATGTCTGTGGTGGCTGTGTGTGGTGTGGAGGTGGGTGGCTGGGCAGAGGGGTGCCCAGAAATGCAGTGTGGGGCTTGGGGCAGGGAAGTCATGGGCTTTGGATGTGTCCCCTGTCAATGGGGGACAAGACAAGTGCTGGTCTGGCTTCTGCACATTCACAGGATGGAGAAGGGCAGAGCAGGGGTGTGTTGGACATTTCCAGTTCCTCAGAAGCTCAAGGTTTGCTGGCTACTGTCTCCATCAAGGGCCAGCATACTATGGGGTAAGCTGCTGGTCACCCCATTCCCTGGGTTTATGGGTGATGGTGCTGTCTGGCTTCAGAGCAGGGGCTTGGGTGTCTGCTGCAGTGGACTGGTCCTGCTGCCTGTTTGAGGAGCCAGCAGAAGCTGCAGGCTGTGATCACTACCTCTTGCCTCTCTGTCTCTTCTAACCCCCTGAAAAACTCCTGGGTTTCTGCCTCCTGATGCCAGAGTGCTTCCTGTAACAGGGGTGTCAACAGCCTGCAGAGCTGAGAAACTGCTGGAGATGCTTATTCCTTGAGGTGAAGGAGAGACCAGTTCTCATGGTGGTGCTTGGACGAGGATAAGGCATGGAGGTTTTCCTCATGGCTTATCTATCTTCACTAAGCTCCACTTTCTGTTTGTGTGTTTATTATCTTTCCCCTTCCCTTTCTGAAATGTTTCCATTAGCAGGCTGTTAAAGAAATCTCTTTGAGATAATTATTTCCGATCTCTCTAGTGGATTTGCCACATGATAGTGTGTCTGCATGTGTGTATTAATAGTATCATAATACTATATATCAGTTTTCATCCCAAAGTGCTTCACGTGCTGAGGAATGAGGGTTAAATAGAAAGATGTCAAAGTGAAAGAAAACTTCTGTCTCGCCTACCAGACCCCTCAAAGCCATGGGGTGTAAGAAGAGACTTCTTGCTGGTCTTGCAGCAAGTCTGAGTCCTGTGGAAGCCCTATAGGCTGGACCTGCCACTGAGTTCCACCTGTCCTATGTTCTGTACTGCTCAGTTCCCATGGCTGGTTCTTGGTGGGTTCCACACATCTGATGCTCTTGCTGCAGCCAGTTGCCTTGCTGAGCTGCAAACAGCAGTCTGCATCCTTCCCCCTTTCCTCTTCTTCTAGTTAAAGACAAGTGCTGTGGGGCTGGCTGTCCCTGCAGCCCAGCAGTGGGATGCCATGAGGTGTTCCTCACTGAGGCCAGGTCAGGAGGTTGCTGAAGGTCTGTGCTGGGCACTGCTTGCAAGGATGGGTGAAGTGGGATCTGTGCTGTCACCTTCCCAATGGCTATGTCCCTCACCCTCACTGGGTGGGTGCCTCCTCCAGGGCCACCCTTGGCATTTGCCTCTTGCTGCTCCTCCTGCATGAGCCTGTGCAACTGGGGAGCACTGCGCTGTGTTGGCAATTTGGAGACAGGGATAAACACATTTTAATGTCTCAAGCAGCATCTCCCAACATCTGCCCTTGCATTTGGGTCTGTGGAGGGTGACTATCACGAGCACAGTTGCATTTTCTCCCAGATACCTTTCATCTCCTCCTCTTCCCCTCTGCACTGCCAGGCTCCCTCTCCATCCCTGCCCTGCCTCTGGGAAAGGCTGGGAGCCTGGGAAGGGAGGCCAGCCCAGCCCTGCACCTGCTGTGGGTAGGCACCGGATGCCACCAAGCCCTGTGCCATGGTGCTGCCTCCCCCCTTCAGAGCAGGGAATGGGGAGAGCCAAAATGCTGCAGTGAGGAGGAAGCCACCCTGGACAGTGGCACCTGAGGGGCAGTCATGGGGCGTATGAGAGACTGTACAGTCCCATATGGCACACAGAAATGTGCTCCAGCACTTGCAGTCCTCCAAGGATTTGAGGTTTTGATGGAGTAAGAGGCTGCCTTTTCCCATTTGGGCGGCAGCATCCAAGGTGGATGAAACACATCCTCCATGAATGCCATCTGGGCTAGAGATGGGGTGATGGCTGCAGGCCTTGCTCTCCTAAGGGCTGGGAGGGCAGCCTTTTTCAGAGGGGACAGCTGCAACAAGCTTCTTGTGTAACCCGCTGTTTCTAGGAGTCTCCTACAGAGGCAGGGCAATCCAAGCAGGACCAGGGAAAACTTGGCAGCCTGAAAACCACCCGTGTGCCAGTGTTTGGGGGCAAAACTACTAGGCTGCAGACATTCATAAGAATGAGCAACTGCTTAAAGACTTTAGATCCTTACTTGTCTCAAGAACAACCAAGGCCTGACAAGTCCAGCTGAGATCTCCCATGTGTTTCCCCACCCCTGGTGGCTTCGGGGAGGGAGCAGAGCAGTGCCATTCAGGGCATTGCACATCATAGGAGGTGCAGGAATCATGAAGTATGAATGGCTGAAACGTGCAGGTGTGTTTTGACAAGCTGTTGGCCCTTGCAGCAGAGCTGTCTTTTCTGGGAAAGCTCCCCCTGTGACAGCTCTGCCACCTGCCAATATGTGCTCTGCTCAGGCATGTGTGGCTAAGCCACCAGCAGTGCATGGGCTGTTCTTCACAGGAAGCAGGGATAATGTGCCTGGAGTCATATTAAAGTGCTAAAACTGCAAAGAAAACATAGTCAAGAAGGACTGCTGTAGGCATGTGCACAGGGGAACACAGGGTGGCTTTTCCCTCTCCCTTGTCTCCACTCCAGAGGAGCAGGTGAGGCTCTTCAAAAGCCTTATGGTCCCCTGTAAGACTGTGGGTTGTTAATTCCTCAAGAGAGCCATGCCTTGGTCCCTGTCTGCTCTCCTCAGGTGATGAGGTTGTGGGCTGATGGATCCTGTCCACCAACCTGCTGGTGGGAGGAGGAGTCAGGTTTTGATGAGGTTTCTCCAGGCTACATAAAGAGACTCTGCATTTCGTTTCAGCTGTCCAGCAATAGAATATATTTAACTTTAAAAAAAAATATCCACAGTATCAAAACACAAGAAGTCACAATCCAATACTCGGTGATATAAATAGGCATACAAATGGTCCTCGGTAACCCCTTACTTTGGGCTCCTGTATGTAAATAAAAGGTTGGCTTAAATGGCACAGGTAGGCAGGCCCCTGCTCCCTCCCTCCTAGGGCAGAAAAATCTGATGTACCCATGCATGACCAAAGCCAAGCAGAACATGGACTTGAGCCAGCGATGGACAACTTATCCCCCTCCAGCCTGTGGAGCAGCGCCTGTGTGTGTGGTGGGTGTAAGTGGGGGTGTGGGTCAGGGTGGCATCACTTGCTGGATATTTGGGGGAGAGCTGCCATCACCTCCAGGCAGTGCTGGTAGAGGTGAGCCCATTTGGATCCCAAGCCAAAATTCTTTCACCTGCCTGCTAAAAGTATTCTTAGAGCTGGAAGATGGACTAAGCTACTCTCACCTTGCCACTCCTAGAGCCTTCCACTTCCCACTGCACCATTCCAGCAGTGGGGATGGGGCATTGTTGCTTTCCTTTGGCCAGTGGGGGGGTGCAAGAGAAGCAGGACCTGAATTTTTGCCTGGCTTAGTTATTTATATGGATGACAAGAGGAGGAAGAAGGGCTTGTGGGTGGTATGGACTCTAATGAGATTCACTGTAATTAACCCTGGTTCAGCTGGTGCCACTGTGACCTGGGGTTTTGCAGCATGCTGCTCCCACAGGAGGATGGAAATGCTTAGTGCCACTTCGGGAAATAAATTGCAGCACTGACTCAAAGTGCACTGTGTGTGTGAGTGTGAAGCAATGTCTGCTGGAAAACACAAAGCTGTGCTACCACACTGTGGTCAGCAAGCGTGTGAGAGAAGCCATTGCTTTTAACTGAGAGGGATATCAAATCTAGCCAAGCTTACAGTCTCCTTGTATCTGGGCTTTAAATGTCAATGAACTCTCAGTGATGTCTTGCAGTGGATGCAGTTTGGATTGGATAGCAATAAAATACACCCTGGCTGGACAGTACACATGTATGTGAACTGTAGGGTCACCCCAAAACAAACAGGAGGCAATGCAAGGGTGGAATAAAGCAGCCCTCTGAAGAATACTGGGACTGGGACCCTCCAGTCTCCTGTCCACAGAGCTTGGCACAATACTCAAGGTAAAACTATGACGGGGGAAATTTCCAGCAGAACTAAAAGATCTTTAATAAAATGTGTGACAGCTGATGAACATAGGGAGGAACATGCAGCTTTGTGTCTTGGGAAGCACAGGACGTGGCACAGACAGAGTCACCTTGCACATCTAACATTGTCTACCACATGGCTGCATGGCCAAGCTGTTCCCAGCACAAAGCCCTGCTGACCTTCCCAGCTGCAATTTCCAGGCATGTGTGCCATGGCTGGGAGTGATGCTGAGCCCCTGCAGCAAGTACAGCCACTCAGGCAAAAGACTGGGAGAGTGGGGGTCACCTGCCATAGCACCTTTTCCATGGCAAAGACAGATTTGGCAACACCAACAAACCTGGAAAAAATATTAATGTACTCTGCATTGCAATGGTTGGGCTGACCCAGAATGAAACTGGTTTTTGACTGGCCACACATTTCAAACACACATTTGGTTTGGTTCCTACCTGGAATTGCTTTACAATGAGTAGTAAATCAGCTGTTCAGCCTGGCTGGGTTCAAGTACCAAGGAACTATTTCATTAAAGCCCTTTCCCCCCTCCCCCGCCAGAAACCTGGTTTTCACAATCAGAAAATAGCAGCAGAAAATTCCATGTCGCTGGCAGATGGGGGTGAAGCAATTGCATTTATTCTTCGTTACCCACTATCACTCTTTAGCTGTAAAACTTGCATCTAAAACATCTACATTTATTAAGCAGGTGATGGCATTGGATAGCTCTGGGTGCCATGCTCTTTGGACCAGATGAGTGTCCAGCGCTGTGACCTCTGGCTGCGCTGGCGAGGAGGCAGGGCCGGTTGGCAGCAGTGGTGTGGCACCTCATGGCACAGCTCCTGCAATCGGGATAAGACCTATCCAGCTTGTGTTGGTGGAGGTGTTGTCCCAGAGGAGGTGGCCTCCCTCTGCAGCACTTTGGAAAGAGGTGTAAAAGTGCTGGGTGATTAATTTGACCCTAAAAAGAAAGAAAATAATTGCTAATGGGAGAAAGCTGTGAATTGGCACTCATACCTGTGACTTCACTGCGTGGCTCTTCTCATCAGTGCATGAATTGTGGGCACCACATGCAACCCTCCAGCTCACTGCCAGCTTCCCCACCACAGGCTTACAGGAATCCCTTGAGGGCATGGGTCTGCCTGGCCTGTCCCTGGCACAAAGCTCTAGCCTCTTAGGAGAAGAGGAAACACAAGTCATAGTGGAGGGTGTGATATTAAAGATAGAACTGAGCAGAACATCCTTGTGACCGCTCAGGCCATCCCTTCCAGCTTCCCCAGCCCTGCCCTGGGCTCAGTATCTGAGTTCACTGCAGCTCCCTGATACTTGCCACGGGGAGACCTGAAACCAAGGTGAGGGGCTCACGACAGCCTGAAAACAGGCTGCTTTTCACACCTGGGCTGGGGGGAGCTTGGCAGGGCTAGTTTTCATCAGGACTTTTGGAAAAAGCAGAGGATTTATCACCATTATTACTGCTGTAACGCAGCTTTGGGGAAAATGCAATTTGATGCCTCCTGTCTGATTAGCAAGGCCCATCTATAAAGTTGCTCCTGTCCTAAAGTAGAGAGTGGGAATCTGTCTGCTTCTAATTAAAGTTGATTAAACAAATCACCACAACAGACAGAAATAAGGCCTTTTGTCCTGGGTGTCACTTGCTGATTTCAGAGTCTCCTAAACGGTGCACTGAGTGTTTTTTGGCTTCACCAATTTGATAGAAAGGTCAAAAATAAGAAAAACATCTATAAAGCAAAACTTGAAAGTAAATTATAAATCCCTCACCTCTCCTGTGCAGTGCTGCACTGCAGCAACAAACTCCTTCATGCCATAAATGCAGACAGCACACACACCTAAGTGAAGCAATGCTCTTGAGACCCACAGCCATCCCAGTGAGGGCAGCATTTCCATACAAGTCCTTCCCCAAGTAATCCCATTAGCCAATCCCCACTAGAGTACAGAGATCAACAGCACCAATTGTGACCTGGAAGGCCAGCAAAACCTTGGTGATGCTGAAGAGGAGCTAATTCTGCCCCCTTTTGTTCACAGGTGAGGTTTTGTACAGGTGCTGGGTCTCTGGGATGAGGCATCTGCTGCTGCTCTGACATCTGATGCCACAGAACATGAGACTTTTGGCAATTTAATGTCCAGGGAAAATGTCAGCTTGTTAAATCCTCCCCACAGACAAAGGTTTCCGGCACTACCTGTCCACTACATATTTAAATCCATCTTCTAAAAGTGAATCCAACCTCACAGGCACCAGAAGAAATTGTTCTTAAGCCACACTTGGCTGCTTCTTTTTCAGAGTTTCTGCACCCGAAGGCTTTGCCTGGTTTCTTTCATCCATGACCTGTTATCTGTGCCTGCTGAGGCTCCTGCATTACCATCCTGATACTGTGGCACAACTACCTCAACGCTTGGGCAATGCTTGGCATTTTCTCATGAACCAGCCATTCTGTGAGGGGTAACCATAGCTCTTTGTTGTTGTGTTCACTGCAGCTGAGCTGGCAAGCTGTTTGAGTGGCTTAAGGGCCGGTTGTAGACCTCAGAAAAAGAGTTCCCATTGATGACAGCAGCAGCTTGTGAAGGTGCTTTCCAGCAGTGCTGCTGCTTTGGAAGGGTTCTGTCCTTGCCACTAGGTGGGATTGTGGATGATGATTTATCATTAGCCCTGGAGAAGGACCTCCTGGGCTGGGAGAGCAGAGAACTAATGGTGCCTGCTTTCCACAGGCTGTGGGCTCACAGTGAAGTGTGGGCATTGGGCAGGTAGGAAACTTTCTGGGAAGAAAGGTCTTGCATCACCAGCCTTCAGGAGAGCACCTGGGCCTGTGGGGAGGCTAAGCCATATATTTACACTAAAACACCAAAGGAGCTTTCTACACCACCAGCTCCCTGGGGGCATAACCTACATGTGCCCTCCCCAGTGCAGGGCTCTTCTCCAGCCTTGAGGGGCAGCTGTACCCCTGCTGTGCCTCTGAGGGTTAAAAACTGTGTGTGGAGAACAGCCAGGTGATCTGTGCTTTCTGCCTGGCACGGAGACACCCATGCTCAGGGGCATTTGCTGTTGTTTGACACCCCAGCTCTCTTGCAATAGGAGGTATTTGAGCTCATAGGACGTGCTCTGCATGAAAAATGAAGGCCTGTGTTAAAAGCAAACCATCACATTAAGAGAGGCCAGGAGCTTATAGGGCAGTGGAATTTGCTGCCACCCACTTGCCCCCAGTCTCTTGGCAGGAGCAATGGGCTGGAAGCAGGTCTCAGCTTTGCCATGCTCAGCTGGCTCCCAGTTTTGGCGGTGGGGTTGTGTGAAGCTCCTCTAGATGGGAGGACCCTCCTTGAGGCAAGCAGAAGCCTGGTTTTGCCCTCTTTCAGCACGGCTCCTCCCACCACCTTTTTGGAGTGCAGAAGCAGTCAGGAGCTGACACCAAGCTGAGCTCCTGTCACGCTGCTTAAATACCAGCCAGGATGAGAGGGGTCACTCCACCTGGATGGCCAATGCAACTCTGCACGTCATGTGTTCAAACCAGGAAAACACAGCCCCACCCCATTTGGCCATGGGCCTTCCAACCATGACAGCTACTGAGCACCTGGTTAGCACCAGGTCATGATACTCGAGGTTTGGGCACTTACCCCAGGGAAGTGGAGCTGGGACGCTGCTTCAGCCGGGAGCACGTCATGTTATAAGGGGATCCATTTCCAAACCTTGGAGACACTTCCAGTTAAGTCTCTTTCAGAGGGAAGAAAAGTCTTGTTTTTTGGCTCCCCCAGTATTGTTTTACACTAGGAGCTTTGGGCAACACATGGCTGCACCTGCCACCCTAGAGGAGCGGTGCGCACCGGTCCCTTGATAGATGAAGTCTCCCCAGGGGCCAGTGGGAGGTCTGGTCTTCGCATGGTGGCAGCAGATGGAAGCAGGGGATGGCCCCAGATCACTTCAGCAGTACAATACGTATTACAGCAAGCACGTTTTTCAAGATATCTGTGAGGACAGAACTTCACTGAGTATCATATATACAGACAGCAGAGGAGGCTGGGCTGGACCCTCCACTACTGCCCAGCAGTCAAGGATGGAGTCTTGGGGTGGGGAAAAAAGTATCACTGGTTTGCTTTTACATACTATACATATATCTGTGAATAGCTCCTTGGCATTTGATGTTCACAGCCAGTTTCCTTTAACAGTGAGCACAGAAAGGAGGAAAAATATCTTCAGTGACCTCCCCTGGGAGGAGAGAGAAGGCAGTATTTCTCACTCCCTTGGTTCAGCTGCCTGCCCAGGTGCATCTTTCACAGAAGGTGTTTCCTTTTCCTGGCACCGTCCTCCTCCTTGCTGGCTGCCCACTGCGTGCTGCCAGGACGAGTCTCAACCTGTGCCGTGCTTGCCTCATCTCCGCTGCTCAGTGGGATCAGTGCAAGTCTGCGCCGGCTGCTCTGCATCTCCGCTCCGCTGGACAGGCAGATGAACAGGGTTCACACAGAAGGAAACAAAACAAAAGGAAGAAGAAGAGAGACAAAGGGTAATGAAAAGGTCCGTGGCCCACAGCTGCCAAAGGAAATCTCTCGCCGTGTTTCTCTGACCATACTTGTCCCAGCCACTACAGCTGCTGTGGGATCCCCTGTTCCTTGTAGCCTGTGAGGAGGGAGGGGAAGGGAACATGGTTAGAGTTGATTCCTAAAAAGGATCCTCAGTGAGGCTCAAGCAAGCCACAAGCCTGGTTTACCAGGAGTAGCAAACCACATGGGAAAATAGGAGGGCTGTTGCATCCTCCCTTGTGGTCAGGCTATCCTGGGCAGCTTCAGCCCAGCAAGCCACCTTGCTCTGCTCTAGCCAACACCTGCCTGGTGCAGCCACCTTCCTGGGCACAGCCATGCGGATGCTGCTGCAACACCTGCCTGCCGCCAGCCCTGCCTGAGGCACATCTGCTCAAGGAGATTATAAAAGCACAGCAGGTACCGGTGGCCATAATTCCAGTACAACCTGTACAATAACGTAAGACTTTTATGGAGCGTATTTTTCTGCAGTGTAGGGGAAATGTATGCCCTTGTATCCTGCTCCAGGGATGCTGCTGTTCCCAAGCACTGACCCGGCACTTTGCTGATCGTGCATCTGACACATCTCTACTTGAGATCTACTTTTGAACCTTGTCCTTCCAGAGGAATGCCAGGTAGGAGGAGGCTGGTTTCCTTTATCCATCTTTTTGTTCCCATGCTGGCTTTTGCTATCAGAGCTCTCCAGCAGCAACCAATTTGCACTGCAGTTTAGAGGTGAACAAACACCTCTTGGAGAAGAAGGCGAATGCCTTTAATCACAGCCTGACATGTCAAATTTCAAACACAGACCTCAGGATGCCTCTGTGGGCACTTCTCCTAATGATATTCTTACTGCCCTGTTACACACTTGCTTTGCTCCAGCCCAGCAGAATTCCAGGTGCTTTTGTTAGGGCACAGCAGCTGTCCAGCAGGCCTGGAGAAAACTGAGATTTTCAGCAGCAAAACCAATTGCAATGAGAAACCGCCTGGATCCCTGTTCCTCCACACCCTCTCCTGTTCCTGTGACCATGAGTTTTGATGCACCTTCCAGCCAAGGCAGCAAAGCCCCTGAGGTCCCTGCTGTGTTGCAGCTACATGGATGTTGCAAGGGCTAAAGCAGTTTGTCCTACTGCCTGTCACAGCTGCTCAGGGACCTGGGGCCCCAGCTTATTTACTCTCCTGCACATAGTGGTTGAGGGCAGGCTGCAAATTCCATAGGACACAGCTTCTCCCTGGGGCACTAGTGCAGAGAATGGCAATAGGAGAGCACCTGCAGCTCTTGTGCTGATACAGGATACTGAAAAAGGTACTGGATTTTTTAACACTTTCCTAAGTGGTCACAGTGACTGCACCAGAAGCTTTACCTGGTTTCTTTTTAAGAGAAGCTGTGATTTGTTTTATGATATTATTGATGCAAAAGATCTCCTCATTAAAGAAGCAAAGCAACTGTCCTTGCACTGCCTGCCACAGTGAAGATCTTTCCACTAAAAAAGCTTTTAAGAATCTGGAGGTGTTAAATAACATAAGTAGCCTGTCATTTTTATATTTTGAATTTCAAAGAAGTCTGAAATTTCACATCTCAGAAGAATGCTTAACTCTTCAAACACTTTTCCATTGATGCTTTTTAATATTTTTTTCCAACCCTTAATGTCAGGCTTTTGTAAGTCCCTTAAAAAAACTGAACACAAAGTACCAGCAGGTGCCAGAACCCATATCTTTAAGAGACTTTTTGCTGAACTAAGAATTGACTCGAACAAATAAACTTTGCTGTACTTTAGAAAAAATCCACACATTCACCCAGCCTTGGCAGTCTGGATCTCCTGCTGTTAAATGAGCACAAGGGACAGATTAATGACACTTAACTGCATTGCTGCCCATTGTGTGCAGCTGAACAGAAAGACTCTCATCCCTTTCCAACAGCTTTTTCTAGAATACAAAATGAGGATTTCTTATGCATTTATGTTCTAAGTGTGAGTCACCTCTGAAGGCAAGATGAGCTGGTAGGAAACCTGTAATATGGGCTTGTCTATAGCATCCATTTAATTTGTTTAGGGAGTACAGTTAAAAAAAAACAATCCCATGGACCAGAAAGTTGGGGCCTGACAGAAATCTTTACCTAAAGTAAGCAAGCTGAGTTATGTTTACAGTAACTTGCTTGCATAGGCATGTCTTTTATTGAGATGTAAGAAAATTAATATTAAGAAATCCTTTCAGTCCTGCTACCAGTTTTGAAGCTGGCTGGAGGGCAGTTACAGTGGCCGAGCCTGTGGCTCTCTTCACATGACCAAAGTAAACCAAAACAATGACCTGTCCTGTGCTAAACTTATTTATTATAATACCTCAGACTTACAAAATAGTTTATATATGGCAAATAGTTACTGCATTTCTTGCACAGCAATAGCTATTCTGTATGAAGCAGCTTTACATTAGTATACCTGCAATACAGCTAAGGTGCAGTTCTGTAGAGCAGATAGCTCTGGGATCATAATTAAGTTGGTCTGTGCACAGTCACTGATTTAATCAAGTTTACTTGAAATTCGACTTCTCCCATGAACCAAGACTGAGGCAAAAAGAACCCAGTCTGTGCACAGGCTGTCCTGCCAGGACTGGGTTCATGCACAGGGTGCTCTCAAGTCTAAAACATCTTCCTGCTCTGCTCCAAGGGTGCCCTTGGGCAGCCTGAGGGGCATTTCAACACTGTGTGAAGATTTTGAACATCCCTGGGGCTGTGCAGCCACAGGACAGACACAGAGACAGGCGGGCACACACACGTACAGGCACATGGCTGGGCCTGGGCTGGCAGTGGGCAGCACCAGCCAAAGTGAGTTCCAGACGGCTTGCCCTGGCCGATGCTCGCTGCTGTCCATGGGGAGCTGCCACAGGGTGTGAGGAGGAGGGAGAGGAAGAACAGAAACAAACTTACCTTGTGAGACTTTGATGGTGAACAAAAGGAGGCAAAGGAACATGAAAGAAAGAGAGAGGGAGAAATGTAACTGTAGACGGTATATCTGAAACACATGGAGAACCAGAAAAGAATGAACAAATTTGGGCTGCAGAATAAACAGAGAACAGCTGCTCTATCATCAGACATTCACACCAAGGCTAAACATTATTTAAAATCCTTGTATTGAAGTGGATCGTTTCATTTGGGACTCTTGTTTGAAGCCAGTGGGGAAATTCTCGTCTACTTTCCAGCTCACCAGCCCTGAGCCAGACAGGCTGGATGGGCTAACGCCTCTGAGCAGTGCTCCCACCAACACTGTCCTCCATGACCTCGGTATTTCATGGGTTTGACTGAAGGCAAACCCGTGAAGGAGGGCAGCAAACAAGACATCATAATGTACCAGAGGGCACATGGCAAGCTGTTCACAGTCCGAGAGCTTGGACAATAACACCCAAAGGCTTTTTGGCAGTTTTGCTGCTGAGTTTGCTTGTGCCTGCAGGTAACTCACAACCACAGCGTGCCTCAACCTGTCTGGGTGCTGCAAACCCTGATGGTATTTAACACTCCTACAATGTTTTAGGAACTTGCCCCACCACAGCATTTGGTAGGAAACAGCAAAAAAGAGTATTTCAACTACTTTCCTAAGGCATAGTGTGGGGGACAGCTCTATTGAGATTTTTAAAAAAAAACTTAATAGGTCTAAGCTGGCATTTTGTCCTCAGAATCTTCTCCATCTCATGAAGGTCTACCAGTTGTTTTGGGATGCTCTTATCCTCCGAGTCACTCAAATACTTTCTATTCCCCTTTCCTTCCCAGGACAGCCGTGTTAACTGCCCTAGCAGGGGCCCTGCAGAGCGGAGGGGCTCAGTGATGCTTTCCAAAGTCCCTCAAAGCCCAAGTGTACAGTGACTGTGCAACCATCTGCTGCTGCTTCTGGCACGGTCTGAGCACTGTAATTAGCAAAGGAGTGACAGAGTGGACACCATGGTTACAGGTAAGTTCTCACTACTGGCTGGTAATCAGCCCCTGGGAGTCAGCAGAAGTCCCCATCCAGTGAAACCATGCGTGATGGTGCAGCCAAGCACGTTGTTCATTCAGATGCCAAAAGCTGAACTTTTGAGGGCTTTCTTCAGAAAGCAGGTCTGCCTTCTTGGCTGCATTCACTAGAGGTGAAACAATGACTGGACAAACAGTCCCTAACTTGTGTCCCCTGTGCCACCTCAGTGTGATGTTACTGTATTATTTCTTTGGCATTTCTGTAAAGAAATGGTACACAATTCTTTATAATGGGCTCTGAGCAGCTAGGGAGTTCCTGGAAAGGCCATTCCACTGTGCTCATTCTGCACAATGTGGTTAATGAAGATGTGTGCTGCATGGGCTGGGGACAAGGTGTGCCTATAGCAGAGGGAACTTTGCCCAGAAAGCCGTAGGAGGCTTGTTTTCCAGTTGGCCTTGGCCAGCTAATTAGTTTTATTTTGCCTCAGCTCCATGCCTCATTCCTGCAGACACAATGAGGGTTTGAAGATAGAACAGCCCAGCAGCACTGCCCAGCCATCGCCAAGGGCAGCTGGATATTGGCAGCAGACAAGGAAGAGTCCAGATCAATTTTTTTTGCAAAATAATTTGTGATTCCTTTTAATCCACCTTTGCTTTCTGACAGCAGTCCAGCAAAGGACAATTCCCAAAGCCACATGGCTGCTTAAAGAAGGTATCTGTGATGACAGCTGGCAATTGATTTAAATTAGCAGACAGAATGCCCCATGCCACGGTGCTGCCAAAAGTAATTGAGTATGACAGAAAAACTGCATTCAATTAGTCTTCCTTCTGGGATATTATTCTGCTAAAGGGCACCATACAGCAGATAAGGGCTGGATTGGAGCCCCTGAGGTCAGTTGGTCTCTTCCCATGTCCCACCTTGCTCCTGACAGAAGTCAGTCTACTCACTCTTGGAGTCTTCTGTGAACAGAGAGGGCAGATCTTGCCATCCCACCTCTGCAGCATTTTGACCTTACTGGAGGGAAAATGTCTCCTTATTTCCACACAGATCTTTCCTGCTGTTATTTAAGTCTGTTTTAGGCTGAACTGCTGCCCTCTCATGTTTACTAGCCTACTGAACATCTTCATCATCAACATGCCTGCAGTCTTATGGTCCTCTGGACTCTCTCTGAGTTTCCACATGGAGTACAGACTGCAAAGCTGGCCACAAGCCTCACCACAGTTTGACATGTGCAGAGAAAGGTGAGGGGATCAGTTAATTCTGCTCCTACTTGCCTGGGCAGTGTTTGTTCCTTCCACAGCAATGTACTCCCATGCTGTTTGTGACTCCCTGCAGCCGCATCCTTTGCTGAAAACCAAGTTCTTCCCTGTATTTATGGAGTCAATTAATTCTTCTGTAGCATCTTGGGCTTGTCTCTACTGAGTAGCACTTACTGTTTTAAGACCATTTCTTCAGTTTGCTTGAATCCAGACACTGCCCTTGCTGTGCCTGCTGTCCTCGCAGCCGCTGCTGGTGCGGGGCTGGTGATCCCCTTCTCGGGTCCATCATCAAGCCACAAATTAAAATACCGAGCAGAGTTGGATTCAGGAAGGACCTTTTAACACATCTCTCTTTATATCTTTCCAGTTCAGTAAAATCCACTTAGAGACCAGTTTTCAAGTGGATTTTCACTCAGGCCATGTCTCCCTGGCTTGCTGGGAGGAATGCTGTGTGAGATGAGGTCAGCACTTGAAGGTTAGAAGGAATGGCTGACTGCTGCCACCACACACAAAATTAATCTCTGCTGCAGAAGGGAATCCGTCTGACACATCTTGCTCTGGACAAACCCAGGCTGACTTGTGGGAGTGTTTCTTATTTTTGAAATGCATGCAACTCACTTCCTTGATTACTTCTTCCAGGAAATGAAGTATACCTGATTGGCCTATAATTCTTCTCCTTTTCTCCTCATTAAAGACAGTATGACATTATCCTCAGAGCAGGCTCCCCCCTTCCATGACTGAGAATTAGCACTAGAAGATGAAAAGCTGCAACGAGCCTCCTGTTCAAAAGGCATGTGGATGTGGCACTTGGGGACATGGTTTAGTAGTGAACATGATGGTGATGGGGTAACAGCTGGACTCAAATTATCTTGGAGGTCTTTCCCAAATTCAGTGATCTTGTGATTCTAACTCTCTCCCAACTCTCTGCCAGCTAATAGACAGGCAGGCCCTAATCCAGGGAGTGAGGCACTTATCCCTCAGGGAAAGCCTGACTGGAGTCCATGAGCCTCGGCTGTTTTCCACCCTTCTTCTCACTGCTAGCCCCCACCAGCTTAGACACCACCCACTGTGTCCTGCCCCTAGCCCATCCAAATAGTATGGCACCCTCACAGGGATGCATGGATTTGACCATTTCAAGACAAGGGAGATTAAAGGTGGGCAGTAGTTTCATATTATTTTAACTATTTCCCATCTGTAGGCAGATCCAAGTTGCGATGGTGTACGACTTCTGTTCAGTGCATCAAATTGATTGTACACAGACAAAACCCAGCCAAAGCAAACTGTTTCCTGGCAGTGTTCTTCAGTGAAGTACCTTATTTCTTGCATTTGAAACATGGCTTCCTTTTTAAGTTGTGTTTTTTGGGGTTTTTTAACATGAAAACAAGGAACACTTTGGGTCTGACATAGCTGTTTGATCCAGATAGCAGTAACTGATCACTTCTGTTCTTTGTTTCAATTGAAATTGATTTTTTTCTTTTATTCTCCATCAACCTAGAGCTGCTTTATTTAGCCATTATTTTCTCTGCATGGAAAATAAACTTAAAACCAGCTATTTAATGAGACAGCAAGAAACTGCCAAAGGCTGCAACTTGTCAGAGGATGCTGGTGAATGTAAGACATGTTGACTTCTCTTAACATTCTCTACCACCAGATGGATGAAATATTGTGCTGTGGTTGGGGACCTCTTGAGCTGAGCACTCCCACCACATGCTGCTCACCCACCCTCTGCCTCCCAGCCTGGTGGGGTCCAGGAAACAGCTTCCATGAGATACTTCCAAGCTGTATGGTTTTTCCCCAACAATCAAACTGGAAAACCAATATGACCCTCCTAAGCCCCAAACTCTCTACCTGGAAAACAGGACTGTGGAGAAAAGCAAGTCATGATTTCAGTTGTAGTTCTTTATCAGGACAGATGCTTTCCTGACTCTTCCCTCAACTGCAGAATGGAGTTCTGTCAGGCAGTGAATTGCATATGTAGTCTGTCCAGCAGAGGAAGAGCAGAAGAGCATATGATTATGAACACAGTTATGGGATTACACACAAACTGGGCAGATTCTTAAAGACACATCACAGATGTACACCCATTCACAATTTATTCTCACAAGTAGCCTGGGCTACCCCTGCTCTGCAGGTTCATCTGCAAGGAAATGTGGCAGGTGGTTTGCAGGGAAAAACAAAGGGCAGTGCCCTTTGCCTTTTTTTAATATCCATTGCTTGCTCTCTATGGGATTGCCTTAACTCAGCCTGCAAACTGAAGCTGGCTCAGAAATTAGCAGGTGGTTTGGTGAGAGGGTTTAACCCCTGGCTGTGACAGCTGAAAATGTGCACTGGTTTCCTGCCCTTTTTTTTTTCCAGTTTCATCCATTTCATCTTCAGGCAGGTTTCTGGCAACTTCCTGAGATCCTCTCTTCTGCTCTATCATGCAGCCACAGATGTCAACAGCAGAGATGACAAAGTGGAGCCCCTTCAAACCAAAATGCAAATGCTGCTGGTAAGATGCTCTCTGGGAAAAGGGCTTGCTTTGGGAACTGCCTGTCCTGTCAGCCTGAAAGATCTCAGACCTGCTTGGTTTGGGACAATGTCCATTGGCCTCTGCCAGCCTCAGGAAAGGGAGCAGGGTCTTGCAGATGCCATCAGCAGCCTAAACTCTGCATTGCTTCTGGCTTTGGAGATGAGATGAGATTGTCACCTCAATTCACTGCAATACGATACAACAGATACGATACAACTTTTACACCAGTAAAAGCCTTTGGCAGATAGAAGTTACAGAGTCTGTATTCTGGATTAGTAATATATACTAACTGGATGACCTAAATTATATACATTTAAAAAAGGATTCCTTTTCCCCTAGACTAATGTTTTAGAGGTTCCTCAAAGGGTGTATGAGAAGTCCTTCTAGGAGCAACAAAACACTTCTGCTCAGCCTAAGAACTTGGTGTGAAACATGAAAGAAAAAATACATTGGGTAAATGTATTCTGGGGAGGAGAGTCCCCAAGGCTTTTCTGGGGACAGCAGAAACGTCTCGCTAAGCGCAGAGATGCAGCTGGAGTCGCAAGGGAGAAAGGTCTTTCTCATTCCAATGGATGCAACCAGGGCAGAAGGGGCTCCAGAGAGGAGAGTTCACAATGCTAGGGGGGCCCTCCCTTCCTGCACATTCCATTTGATAAAGGGTAAAGTTCCTAACCCAGGTGGTGGGATGGGAGGCTCTACCAGATGTGTCACAGGGCCCATTCAAACCCTCCTAGCAATTTCTCTGCTTACTGTGTTTCTCATGGACTTGCAGAGCCCATAACATGGCAATCCTTCCCTACAGTGCAGTCCAGTGGCTTGGAGGGACATTAGCTGGGACTGAGAAAAACAGCCACGAAGAGGAGAAGTCAGGATGGTGAGTGCAGTGTACTTACTTGCAAGAATGACCATGTCCATCCCCCAGAATATACTCATGATCCAGCCAACCATCACGATCGCTGTCAGGATCTGAATCAGAGCAGCAGCAATGTTCAGCCAGAAGACACAACACATGTGCCTGTCAGGGAGGTCAGTCCGGGCTCCACACAGCACGGTGAAAGCGGATACAAACGTTCCTAGGGACAGAGCAGCAGCACAACGCCCAGTGAGAGCCACGGCTTCGTGCCAGATCCCTCCCCTTAGATCCACTTCTTGTGCTACAACTGCAGTGCTGAAAAGCTGGAAGCACATTACAGGAGGACAAATGGAGGCACAGCCACGTCTTACTCCAACACGCTGCTGTCTCCCACTGAATTACACCAACACATATCCTTGAAGACCAGGACAGAAAATGCACTTTTTGGGGTTTTGGTTCCTTTCCTCCCCTGACCCAACAGTAACCATTTATGCACTGTAGGCAGTTTTCAAGGAAATGCTGTGTGTCTGTGGAAATACCAGTCTACCTTTTTTCTGCCTAGTGGCTGTCTCTTGGGGAGCAACACCTAAAATACAGCAGCTCTAAAAGGGAAAACTACACCCAGAGTTAGAGCAGGACTGGCTCTAGAAAGCTGTACAGGTCTGGCAGCCTGTTACTGTTCCCAAATACTGCTCTACAAGAAGCAAACAGACACACAAAAAAAGAGGTGCTAATGTGGCACTGGATCTTTGTGCATGGCTTTCCCGTCACAAGTTGTTACCTAAGGTCATGTTTTAACAAAGCAGAAGTAGCTAAACTTAAAAGTGCTGGAGCCAGGAGACCTGGTGTTACAGCCATTGGCTCTGCTTGAGACCAATTTACAAATCTTGCAACCACCCTTCAGACTTCCTAAAATGTTTCAAAGGAAGGATCTTCTTGATGTATGTAACTTGAAAGTTAAAGCTGGGGGGACAAAACTACACCACAACAACCTTTCATAAAGATTCTTCCAAAATTTACCCCCTTGGACAAGCGGGATCACTTACTCACAGCTGAGGTCCTGGCTAGCTGAAACCCACAGCCTGGTGAAGCCTTGTCTCTCCCACAACTGTTTCTGACCCCTATAATGTACAAGCTGTTTGCCATGAGGTTCAGGCACCTCATCTATGTATGCATTTCAACACCTCTTAGCATTATGAATTGTCTTTGGGTTTTTCTAATCTAACTACAGCACTGCTAAGGTAGGTCCACTGTTGATTGTACTGATTAACATAGTTCTTTGAAAAGTTTTCTTTAATCAGTATCTTGAATTAAAATGATGGTTTCTATAAGAACTGCCCTTTTGCCTCTCAAGGATGGAGGCCTGCAAACAGGCTGTAAGAGTGAGCACATCTTCAATGCACCTAAGTGCCTTGTTGAACTCAGGGGAAGGTGGGAGCCCCTTGGTTTGACTGAAGATGAGGAGGAAACACTCCAGGAAAACTCATCAGACCAAGAGAGCAGAACAATCAGGTTAAAAGCAAAATATCATTTTGTCCTGCACTGCCAACATGGTGGAAAAGATAGTATTTTTCATTGCTGCCGCTTCTTCAGTGGGTCACTAGGATATCTGGCAGTTGAGGTGCCAAAACACTGGGGAAGACTGGCTACAGCCTATTTTTAGTCTTGCCATCTTCTGCAAGCTTCACTTCCAGCATCTTCCTAACACTCCATCAGCTCCTAAAACTCTGCTCTGCTCCTCTTCCTGATTCCGTACTCCTACCTGCTGCCTCTGCCGCTCACCACAGCTGGGCATGGGGCAGGCACGGGGCAGCTCTGCACTGCAGGGGAGGGGGGAACGCTGCTGGGGTGCTGGGAGGCAGCCCTACAGCAGGGCATTGCTGGAGGGCAGAAGGGAGCATCTTCCTCTGCTTGAGAAATTACCCCTGGGCTTCTTCTTCTAGCTTTCACAGACAGAGTTTCATCCCCTTATCAACCAAAACAAAAGGGTCTTTAGAGAGGAAAAGGGGAAGTCATTCTAATCCCAAGGAACGTTGTAGAAGTCTCCCCATTGCTTCTTAAAAGAAACAGTCTTTTGCTCTGTGGCTTTGTCCACCTTGTGTATTGTGTCCTCCATGTGCTATTATGTGACATCTCTGCCCTGCTTCACTCACCTTTTTCTTCTTTCATAGTTTTTCTTTAAAGCAGAAGGAAGTCTGGAATATTTCCCCCATACTTCCTGAAATTGTTGTCTTCAAAATTACACCACAGCACTCTCTGAGATTAAATATGAATTGAGGCAACATCAGAGACTGGGTGTTTATGTTTTCTCATCAGGATAAAAAATCTTGCCAAATGGAAATGCCTGTCTCTTTTTTAAATGAAAATCTTCCTCTCTTGCCTTACCTTTAACTCTTCCAAGATGTGCTACAAAGAAAGGTCATCAATGAGCAATAATTCTTAAACTACAGTTTCACATCCTTCCAGTGAAGCTTTTAAGATTTTTACATCATTAGAGTGAGGTGCTGAATTAGCTAATTAATCCCCTAAACACCACAGTGAGTAAGCTAAGTCTATAGTCTTATTCAGAAAGGAGTCAAGCAAATGGAGCAGCTGAGTGTCCCCCTCTGGACTGGGGATTGATACATGAACTAGGATTAAAACCTCATGAACCTTGGCTTGTGATTCCCTCTTCTGACCACTTTCCTACTCATGGTAGCCAATTCATTTTTCCAATGCCAGTGCATTTTCTTTATTAATTATGATTAGCCAACCTTTGGGAGCTTGCAGGCATTTTTGAATACAAGTCTTGAGCCATGCCAGCAGGCATAAAATGGAAGTATTTTTCCTCTAGTCCACATATGCTTGAAAATGTGAAGCAGAAGAAAGAGTCTTAAATGCATTTGCCAAGGTAGATGTTTTCCCCTTAAGAAGCCATCCTAGTCACACATTGCCAAATATGGAAGTACTTGCATCTGGAAGCAAAGAGGTGGAGAGGAGGAGGAGAAGGAAGGCAAGCAAGCTGTATCTGCTGATAGTGCCTGGCTGTGTCAGAGCTGGGGCACCAAACCATTTCCCTTCCTGACCAAACATTCAGACACTTGAATCCCTACAGCCCAGAAATCATAAACTCGGTATGCCAACTGCATCTGGGGTGATGTTGGCCAAATAAATCAGCTGTCCAAAAAGGTCTCAGGCTGTGAGTATAACCAGCAAACAAACTGCCAAATTCACAAACAGATGTAAACTAATAGCCCACACAGTTATGCCAGTATAACATAAATAAATTATAGTAAGCACTTCTATCTTCCCAATGAAAACCACCAAAACTGCAGTAAAATCTGGGATTTTTCTAAATCATTAATTAATACAGCCTCTTTGGGGACAGACGGTGAAGAGAAGATTCCCTATGCTACTTAAGGAGTCTGTTTGTTCAGCCCCATGGGGAACTGGGGTTCATTGCAATCACCTGGCTGAGCTGAACAGCCTCCCTGGCAGCTGGAGCCAGCAGGTACCAGGGGCTGGGCAGAGGGATGGGTGGAAGCTGAGGTTTGCACTTCTGGAGCAGCTGGGAGGCAGAGGGTGAAGGCAGCCTGTGCAGTGAGACTGTGAGCAGATGTGACACTGATCTTGCTCTTTCACTTGGGGCAGTGTCAGCCAGCTGGGGCACCAATGTGGTAGTGGGCTAGGAAGAGAGCCCCTGGGAGCCTGTGCTTGCTTTGGCTGTCAGCAGAACTGGGGTATTTTTAGATTACACCCATAAACATAGAAGGCTTTTTGTTTTCAACAGTTTAACCCATTGAACGTGAAGGGAAGCGTTATCTATAGAACACCACTATAAGCGGTGGGGCAAAGGAGGGGGGTTTGCCCTTTCTCTCCTCTCTGGTCATTCAGGATAAAGTCCCCTCTCCAGTGTATGCTGGTACCATGGCAGCCAGGCCCTACCTGAGAGCATCACCTGCTGGTTCCTGGCCTCACAGAGTATACCACAATAGTATGGCAGGAATAGTTTGAGTTTTTTCTCTTAGAGTGAAAACTTACACTCTGGAGAGGGCCCTCCTGGTTTACTACTGTTTGAGTAACTCATCCAGGTGGGAGAAAGGCAAGAGGTCAAGACCATGGCCTGCCCTGAATAGTCTCCTCTGTGTTATATGAGTGCAGCATGGACTGTGTTATGGAATATCTTAAGCCGTATGAGAGAAGTATTTCTCTCCTGTTTTTGCAAGAAGGCCTATCCTGAGCACTCCTGCAAGAGCTTTAGTCAGACATGGAACTTGGCATGTTTCGTGTGGAGGACCCAGCTGTGAGCAAAGTTCTGACAGCACCTTCCCAGAAACATCCAAAGTGGGAGCCTGGCTGGAGCCGGGGAGCAAACCAGAGAGAGATGAGACACTGATGACCACAGTGTAACGGCAACTAATTTGAGCATGCAGACAATTTATTAGTGGGCTTTCCACTGACTGCCAGATATCTGAAATTTCCCAACAGAAAGCATCTCTGGTGGAAGAAATCACACCTGATGAGTTGTCCTGGTACAAATGGAGGAATAGCAGAAACCCAAATTACTGCAATCAGGGGCAGCATGTGGAGATGATGATGATTCTGTGATGATGATCCCTACCCTACTAAAGCCTGGAGGCAGGGAGAGGGTGGGAAATATTCCTTCCTCTTCCTGCAAGCCTGGAGATCATTTAAGACATTCCCCTGTAGTGCTGGGAGTAAATAAGGCAATAGTATAGTGCCTCTCTTCCTGCTTCCAGAGGGGGGAAAAAGAGGGCCATGTCACAATTCAGGAGCTGAAGCAAAGATGCAGGAGGCACACATCTGCAGGGATGTACAGGCAATGATGGGAATGAAATTTGAGATGTCTGTGGGAGCAAGGCTGTTGGATTGACACGGTGATGTAATTAATGAGTGCGTGTTTTGTGGGGAGGAGGTGTACCCGTGTAGCTGTATTGTGTCAGGGGAGCGCTCTGTGTGGGGATGTGTCTGATGTGTCTCTGAATTTTCTTAAGTAAAATGATTATTAGCTGTCATTAAACACTGTTGGCAGGTGTGTAAGGCAGATGTTGTGAATGTGCTGAAAATTCATGAGATGTGTTGGTTCTTCCTTGTGTGAGTCAGAAAAAGCTGTGCCAGAATGATAATAAGGATTGGGCGTGTTTCCGTAGAATAACAGTGAACATGGTATCTATTGGTTAAGGCATCCTTGGCTCCCAAGTGTCATGACTGTGTTTTTATACTCTTAGTTTGAGCTGTAAAGATGTGGAGGCCTCTCATGCTTGGCATCAATCCATAAACTAAGCTGTAGCCCTTTGGGTTATGATGAGGGAAAGAGAACTATTAAAACCTGCAGAAGAAAGAGCTAAAGCAGTGTCTGCTGATGCTGAGAACCTTCCTCTTTTGCTTAGGTAGGGCTGGGCTGTGGGAAGGACGCTATTAACAAGACACTAAAATGCAATTGCAAAGCATTAACTCTCAGGATTACTATCTGCTGAGGTTTCATAAAGCAGAGAATTGTTTGTGTATTTGCTTAAGAAAACAGACGCAAAATAAACCCCCCTAGAAGTGTTCTGGCCAGTGTGAATCCTCACCAGTGTCTCCAGCCTCCACCTGGCTGGAACTCACTAGGACTTAGGCTGCATGAGAGAGAACCTACCAGTGCAGGTGTGTCACCTACACCCTCTGAGACATGAGAGCTTCCTTTCCAAGCTTATTGCACAGAAAGGCTGGTACTGTGTCATCTACTGTAGCTCTTGCAGCTTGTGAGTGCAGGGCAAATACAGTGAAAGGGCACTAGGGAGAATAGGTGGCTTTAACACTTTGAGGGGGAAGAAGAGTGCAAGCAGTGCACAGCACAGGAAACAAGAGGCTCACTTGGTCCCAGCACCTCTTAGAATCAAAAACCTGAACTCCACAGATTCCAGTCTGCTGGGAGGGACAACAGTGACGTGCAGACACCTCGGTGGCAAAGTGACTGCCTGTGAATGCCAGGTCCCGTGGACAGCTGTGTGGGCAGGACTCAGGCAGGAACAGCAGGAGCCGAAGGGTAGGAGAGGGAGAGGAGAAAGGAAAGGAGGAGAGAGTGGAGGCAGCAAACGTGACAGAACCTAGATGTTGCCATGGAGAGGAGCTCATGAATTTTTCCTCTGTGGCCTGCTATTAAAAATGTTTTGTTTAGCTTCAGCCAGCACATTGTTTTTATTTTCCCCTTCCATATAGGAAGGACATTCAAAGGGAATTCTGGCTCTCTCCACTTGTTTTGGCCTCACTACGGACAAAAATACACAATCACTTGACAAGTGAAAGCTGGCACTTGCAATTCTTGTCTCCACAGGGTTTGTTCCAACTCCCAAGTCTGCAGAAGGCAGGCTGTATATAGCATTACCTTTCTGGTTTCCCTACATACATGAAAAATGACCAGCATGTCCCAAAGCACGATATGCCCATGACTGATTCCAACTGTCCCAGTATATCGCTGCAGCTCCAGCTCTGAGCTCTGCATCTGTTTGTTATTAGAGGTCTGTGTCATGTGGTCAGAACAGACTTGACAGTGTTTATGTAGCATCTACAGAAGACAGCCCACATGCAAGTAAGACAGCAGTGCCTTTGCATCAAAAATGAGATTTTTCCCATATTTAATGCTTTAGAAAAAGTTAACTCCTCTAAAAATGCAGAGTTTTTTTAACAAAAACTTCGAAACTTGACTGCAACAAACTTTCACAGACTTCTAAGGCTAAAAATACACAGCAAAATCTTAAATTACATGGAGGGGGGACTGTTTGAAGGTGAAGTGACTTACTAAAGCTTTAATTATACATGGACCCATCAACATTATTTTTACTCTGCAGCACTGCAATGTTTTGAACGCTTAAAAGCAGCCACCCATAAATAGTGAGATTGCAGTACAGCTTGTTCCACTGCCAGACATTCCACAATCCTTGGGTGAAGTTTTCCAATCCAGTCCTACAGTTTAATTCTGTTGACTTGATGCTTAAAATTAAGGGTGTGCTAGAAGTATTTGAGAGTGGAGAATTTCTGCTGAAGAGCAAACACAAGGCCACACTGCATAATCCATGATCCATGGTGAGGGAGCAGACCTTGGACTTCTGCCAGGACTTGCTGAATTATCTTTGCAAGTTGTACCTGCCTGATTCCCAAACTGATTTTTGTCCCCTCTTGTATAAATGTGATCCCAGAACCACCACTGAAATTTTGCATCATGCTTTACAATATTATGAACCACTGCACAGAACATGTAATTTCTCAGAAGTAGAGGGGGGCAGGGAGGAATATTGCTACACAGACACCTAGACATAAGAAATGGGAAAAAGTTGCAACAAATAGTTGGAGAAAATTAATTGCTGAAGATAAGCCCATCTACACTAGGAGTAACATCTCTTATCATACTTCCAAGATAACATTCCACAGGGAGAAACTCTTTGCTGCTTATCACAGTAATGACACTGAGACACTTAGCTGACACTCAGCTCCACTCTCTAAACACAACAGCAATCTGTTGCTTACTCCCAACTTCTTCCCAGCATAACACTAGTACCTCACTAACAGACGTCCTCCTTCTCAACTTGTTCTGGCTCCTGGTTGAGTCACTTGGGTCTTCCTGCCTGTCCAAGTCACAAGGCAGCTATTCACTACGCCTGTCCTGCTGGCTGTGGTGGTACAGAGAGGTGCTTTGCTGGATGTAAAGAAGTCATCCTCTGGGCACAGCAAGCAGTCCAGCAGCTTGAACTCTGCACAGACTCATCTGGCTTGCTTCTCACCCACAGCTAGACGGGCTTAGTTAAAGCTGACACAGTTCCCCACTGGTACTGTGCAGCCTGTCAGGCAGATGTTTGCTATGAAGTGGACAACAGGCTGTCTGCACATTACAGACAGGGAACAAGGAGCCAGGGAGGGTAAACGACATGTCTCTGGTTCTGCTGCTGCCAGGGGCGCTGCTATGAAAAGGACCGAGGCACTGCAGCTGTGCTTCTGCTCGCTGCTTACTTCTTTGCTAAAGGAACAAAGAGAGGATTTTAATTATTTTGCATCATTATTAAAATATGCCAGCATTCAGAGAAATAATGTAATTGGTTTCCAATTATAACAAACATGAGGGAGAACAAAAGGCATGACCACTGTTTGTAGCTCAGGGCACTTTGCTAAAAGCTCATCTGATCAAAGTGGATTCACTCCTGGTGCTCTGTAATTTTATCAACAACTTAAAAGGCTCTGTTTTGTAGAATCAGCTCTCTGCTGTCTCCTGATATGCAGAACTTTCTGTGTTCATGTTGTCTACTATTAAAACACATGCTTGCTCCACCTTGTGCCACCTTCTTTTCCTTCCAGCTGCCCAGGAACACCACCTTGCTTGCTCTGCCATGGGTCTTAGTCCCAGGCTGCCCTGCACCCACCTACTGCAGGAGCTTGGGACACAGGTGAGAGAGGAACCAAGGAGCCAAAAATAACCATCCACTAAACCATCTCTGGTTTTTAAGGCTACAATCCTATTCACAATTTTCAAGCACCTCCAAAAATGAGTTTTCAGTTTTCTTGATGCACATCCAGAAACAAACCTCAAGCCATTCTGTTTTACGCTACTGATGTTGAAATATTTGGAATGTGCCTTTTCACCCAAACTTGATGAACCTGGAAGTTTCAACAGCAGAATGCCCAGAGAAAGTGTCTCCTCATTTCAGAGTGGCCATGAAACCCCCTGTAAAGAAAGCTTTCCAGCTTCCTGATACCTCCAGTTTCTAAAGGCCACTGGCAGTGAGAGCTGTGTGACAGCAGAAAATAATGAGGAAAAGGCTATGGATTTTCAGAAGCTTTCACAAAGGCTCTTGTCAATTATTCAGTGATGAACTGAAGTTTATTCTTAATTGTCGGTGCCAGGGAAAGCTCTTTCTTGTCAGGCTCAGAGCAGGAGGTGGGCATGCATGACCCTGCAGCTTCCACACTAGGGTAAGGGCCCCAAATGGCTCCCCATGTTTTACTGGGTGAAGTCACATCAAATGCTCACTCGTCTTCCGGCCTCTGCCCTCCCAATGGTTAATCAGTGCCCATCCCAGGATGTTCTAATTGAGCAGAAGGAAAGCAGCAGGCTAGGGCAAGATAAGGGTCTCTCCCTCCTGCCCTGTTTGATGCATCCAGCCCAGCAGCCACAGCTCAAGGTGAGGTCTGCACTGCCTCGTCTGTCTTTCTGATCAATGCCTTGCAACGAGTTAGCCCTTTGAAGCTACCTAACTGCATTTGCTCTGCTCATGGAAGGATAGATTAACTACTTCTAAAATTCACTGAGCAGTGATTCTGAGCTTGCTGCAATACCCTGGAGCCCTTAACAGTGAAGACAAATCATGTTAATTAGGGACTACCAAGACACAAGACAGAATTAATCTTATTAGTAAGTTAGATGGGGATGCAGAGCAATTAGAGGTTATTCTACAGAACAAGGCAGCTGAAATGGAAGTGTAATAAATTGCACCAGCTTCCAAAATCATCCCACACTACAAGCTATCTTTTAAGGACTATAGGAATGTAAAACAAAACTGTCACATACAGATTCAGGGTTCTGCAGTGATAAGTGTGCAAGAGACTAATGAAAAGACCTTTATTATCCAGAAAACGTGGTGCATGCATTTTATGAGCAAAAGCACCTCAAGCAGAGACTTAAAGAGGACATGACAGAGTTGCACTCTAGCCCAGAGGTGCAGTGCTGCACCCAGGAGTCCAGAATACAATTTTTCAGACCAGAACTCAGTCCTAGATTTACAGCTGCTGCTAAATGATTCTGAAGCTGTAACTTTACTCTTACTATGCTGAATTAACATTCTTAAGATGTTAATTTAGACAGTCTGTCAGAAGAAATCTACTGTCTTTTGTGCATCTAACCTGATGGGGTTATATCCTTCTTCCTCTGTTCAGTGCTACCAATAGTGACCAGGTCTTGCCTTTAAACCAATAGTCTTAAAACCAATATTCTTAGATGAAAGGTAAAGCACTTTGCCCACTAAAGCCACTGCAAGGTTGCTGTTTCACTCACATACATCTGAAATATTTAGGAGCTTGTGCTTTACACTCGTAAGTTTGGCTTTGGTACTTTCAGGTGACTCACAGTTTACAAACAAAAATCTCATTTCATGATAGTTCACTTGATAGAGAATGTTTTATCTTATTCAGCAAAACTGTAGGGAACATTTTCAACAATGCAAGCATCTTAACTTGCATTCATTTTAACTGGAACTTCCCACAGTAACATCCCTGAACAGCAGATTGAAGCATCATTGACTCTGCACAAGAGCAGTGTGGGATGAGGAGGACAAGGATCCACACAGATCTGGGCTGCAACAACCCACAGTCTCTTTGGTGAGGAGGACAGGCACTGTGTGAAGCACAAAGCCAAACTGAACCTCTACACATGACTAGTCTTGCTCCCACAGGGAAGAGGGTGAGAAGATGTGGACTCTTACAGAGCCTTTTTGGCTCTGTAAAAGAACCTAAGCAGATCAACAAAAGCAAGTCTTTTTTGGCAGAGGAAAAATGAGCTGTGGTACCTTATGCCTGCCACCACCCCGGTGCAGGGTCCATAAATAGTGCAGGCTGGAGTGACCCCTGACTTTACAGATTCCGTGAATATGAGCACTAGCCAAGACAAATTAATCCACCCAGATAGAACAGTTTTCTAAAAGCAAGTTTTCTGACTGAGATGAAGAAAATGTGGATGTTATGGAGGCTAATGCATGTATCAGCATCAGCAGGTAAGCCATAATATAGTGGACAAGAACCTGAGCAACCTGCTGTAGTTTAAGCCACTTAGAGGAAGGACTAAGTAGCCTCCAAATGTCTCTTCCAGTCCCAGCTATTCTATGGTATTCCAGTAACTTTAACCACTCCATGCAAGGCTTAGCTGGACTCAGTTTCTTTTCCCAGAGCCATGTCCTTCTTGCCACTACACAAGTGACAGCTCTTGAACACAGAGCTCTCCGTGATTTTTCAATTTATTTTTGAAGAGCTGTTCTGTTTCTAAAATGTCAGGTGCAATTACTCTCATAGCAAGCAGAAAGCATGCTTGTGAGTTGCTCATCACACCAAAACAGGTGAACTTCAAGTCAACAGCCTCCCTGCTTTGACCCGGCCCCTTCTGAGCCGTGCATGCTCATATCAAACAGCTCAGCCCGACTCTGAGGGGAGATGCCTTCGTGCTAAAGGGAATTACCACTGTGTACTGGAGCACGGTCTTTCTTTACAAGAAATGTCTACTTGATAAAATCCTCATTTCTTGAGGGAGTAGTCCTCTTCTGTCTAAAAGCAAAGTTAAAGGAAGTGGCATAGCTTAGTTGAGCAGGCCACAAACACTGATGGATATTGGGTCGTGTTTGGGTGCCAGGTCATCCACAAACAGTTAATGCTTCTTGGCCATCCGAGATGTGTCCAGCAAGGCCTGCAGAGGCACAGCCCTGCAAGTGTGCCTGTGAGTGTTTATACATGGTCTTTTCACCTGAATGTACCCCCCCACCCCATCACTAGGAGTTACTGTGCTCCCAGTGTGCAGGAAACAGCATTTCATTTACATATATTTCTGTCAAAAAGAAAATTTTCCCTTGACATAATAATTTCCAGTATCTGCCAACTAGCTACTGGCTGGCATTAGATAAAAATGCATGTGCATTTGTTTGTAGATACCACAAAGAACTGAGTTACCAACATCACAATATAGCATGTAATTAAATTCTTCTGAGTGAAATAGAGAAAGTAATACTTGTATTACACCAAGATTCAAAGACACCATTCTTCAGAGGTTAGAGGAGATTTATATGGATTGAGACATGCCAGGGAAAGAGTTATACAGAGAAACTGAAAATAACCATGGTTTTGTCCTGCGTGTTCTTTTTTTTTTTCTAATTCTCATGTTGAATAGGTTTCAATGAGGTTATGGACAATGGTAACGTTCCTGTGCTGGAAGCACTTATCTCTCTGTTAAAGAGTGCAGCTGAGATGAGATCCAGACTTTTAAATGTCCTTTCCTGCCCTGCTGAGGGGCTGTTGGACCAGGGGCAGGGGATCTAACCCTGAGATAGCAACACAAGACTTCACAATCTGAACAAAGATGTTGTTTCTGTATGTCTTCCAGTCTGACTAGCTGGACTTCACAAGGGTTAGTTCTTACCCAGTTTTCCATGGTGTTTTCTAAACAAGGCTGGTTTTTGGGGAGTACCAGTCCTGCAGAGGAGAGGGAATTTACATTTGCTACCTGTGTGCCAGCCAGGGCCAGCACCTTCAGACGGTAGGCAATGTATGAACCCCAGAAGATTCTCCCTCTGTCAAAGGGCTTTCACGTCAGTTCTTGAATATCCCTAAAGCTACTCCTCCCATATTCTTCTCAGGAACTGGTGCTGAGTGCTGTGTCTCTCAATAGCCTGCAGCTCTCTGGAGCAGCTCAAAAAGCTTCATAACCTCCCACTCACCAAGGACTGCCTTTTGCACCTTGCATGGTTCCCCCAGTTCAGAACTCTGGAGCGAGCAGGGGGGAAAGCAGAGGAATGCATTTCCTTGGAAAGAAGGAGTGGGCATAGAAGGAAAACACCTCTTTCAAGAAGGGCAGGTACAACTGAGGGACCATCCATCTCAACTTTATTCGTTCCTCTGTTGTTTTTCTTTTCCTTCTGCCAAAAAATACATCTATATTGGACCCAGATTCATCTCTGACATAGATCTGTTGACTGCCAGAGTTGCACTGGGGATTAATTTGGCACATCAGGTCTAACCTGATCTTGGCAGCAATTCAGAAGTGAAAACAGCAGAAAGGCAGTACTTTTAAATGATAGTAACAGGCCATGGCAAACAGTTTGTGCCTGCTGCTCAGTATGAAGTTGATAAATAAAATTCAAATGTGAACTTGAAGAAAGCTATCATGAATAGCATGGATACATACTCAAGCAGAATTAGAAAATTGTAGAAAATTGATTCCCTATGCTTAGTGCACTTTCTTAACTTTTTAGCAAGTCTGTTGTGCTGTACAAGGATGAAGGAGGGCTCCACACAGCACATGGTGTTGCTCTCCGTGCTCCTTAGCTGAGCAGAACCACAGTGCCTGAGGATCCTGACAGGTTTTTTGGGCTTGCCTTGTGCCCAGGAGCCATATAGCCAGGAAACTAACTGCCCAGCTCCTGTAACCCTGCAGCTTTTGATAGCTGATGGGGGTTTAAGCTTGTACCTGGCCTGGATTCACTGTATCAGCACTCATACTACAATGGGAACTCAGTTTATGGGACTGCATAGCTGAAACCAAGGTGAGATCTACATCTTACACCACTACTGCAAAAGATCTCTTACAAGTCTTCTACCTCAGCAGAGCTGGGTCAGAGTCATGGAGCTCCACTTCTCTCTCTAGCTGCTATAAGGAACTTCCTTTCCTTCCTTCCTTCCTCTCTTTGTCTTGGAAATGTTACTATGTTGCCTAAATTTTCTCTTCTTTCACAAATGAAGTTTCTGTCCTCTCTGATGAAATAGTTCTCACAAGGCTCTGCAAAGTCTGGATGACTGTCAGGACCTCTGCTCGATCTGCAGGATTTATGATTCCTAGCCCTAGACTACATTAGGGGCTCTCTGCTCTTTGATGTCTTGCCATCTGCCTTACTTCTCTCTCCTACCTTGTCCTCAACATCTCTCACACTACCTTACCACGTTTCTCTTCCTGTTTCACAGAGGCACAGGCTGAGCCTCTGCAATTCCCTTCTCCCTGTCTTCTGCTTCCTCCATACCATGCCCCTTTTAAACTTCATCTGCACACAAGCCTTTGTTTCTATGCTGATGACTCAAACTCCTGCATCTCTTTAGGACACTTCTGCCACATCCTACCTACTCTTCCTGGTATCTTTGCTTGGACATCCTCTTGTCTTAATTAAGATGGCAAAGTTAAATTCCATTTCTTTGCACAGTGAATGTTTTTCGCTGATGACACCACCAGCCATCTTTCCATCAATCTGGTTTGCACATAAAGAGAAAAGGAAGATAATTACATATTTAATTCCTCCTTCTCCTTTTCAGGAGAATCAGGTCACTCCAAGTACTGTATCTTTTTTTTCACTCTCATAAAGTTCATTTTTTCCTTCTTTATATTCCCCAATCACTAGCTTACTCTCCAGCCAGAGTTCCCTGTCAGATGCCACATCAAATGCTTTTCACTCTAAGACTTTCAGAGTTGCTGAACACCCGTTGCTGTCTTCATTTACATGCACCCTTCAACACAACCCCCCTACCTTGAATTAGGGATTTTTTCTAGTTCCTGTGTGACACAAGGTAACTTGCTATAACAATTCATTTCTGTAGTTAACAAATGTCCCCATTCATATTGGGAATCTACAAAGGCTAAATCAGTTAAACCATTGTTGTGTAACTTCATTTTTTATTTATTAAGACTAACGAATAGGTAAGATACTTGCACACATATCTGCAGTTCTAACTACAACAATGACAGGCAGCTATACTTTCACCTGCCCAAAGTTCAGTAAGGAGGGGCAGAGAGACAGCTGTTCACTAACACAAACTGTGGTGCTTCCCTGCACACTCCTCCTTAAAGCATGGGCTACTGTGTGCTCCCTGAAAGCACAGACCATTGACATGCTGATATACACTTCAGTGTTCTCCTACTTAGGGATTTATTACTCTTCCATGCTAATCCCTACAGGTGTCTGAAGGGTATTGCTGCAGTCACTATAGCTTCTTACATTTAAGCATTAAATAACCCCACATTTCTAGCTAAAATAATTCAGTTTTCATTTTAGTGATAAAAATGTAACATTTTTTTCTTCCCTCACATTTTACAGAATAAGATTTCTAGTACAGTATCTTACAAAAGCAACAATCTGACACAGTAGAGCTATTCTGCCATCTTTCATTGTGCAATGAAAAAAATCAGCATGTATTTTCAGCTGACTATGCTACACAGAACAATCTGATAGCAGAAGCCTGTTATTGTCATTCAAAGGAATATTTGTTTAACCAGATGCAGTCCTGAAAAATTATCTTAAATTTTATAACTAGTATTTTCTAGAGAAAAATGTCTGTTTCATGCAAAATCCAAAGATGTCAATGCATTAAGATCACACAACAAAGCAGCTGCATCTTATTCCTTTTCTTGGAGACAGATTAGAACAGAACCACCAACACTGGGACATCAGAGCCATCCACAGCAAACCATATCTCTGTCTCAGACACAGGATTAAGACAGTGCAATACTCTAAGCACAAGGGTTTGCTGTAGATCTCACGTTCATAATGTGCTCTACATGTGGAACCACTGTCCTGTGGCAGCTCCTTGTAGGGAAAAGCAACAGCAAGTTGGTACGCAGGACAGCAGGGGAGAGGTTTAACTTCAAAATGCATAGACAGAACTCCTTTGGTTCCTGAGGGTTGTGCAAACCGCCTTAGGTCTCACCCAGAAAATACTTCTCATGTTGAAAAGGAATTTCAGCACACTGAAAGTAAAAACACTGAGTGCTTGTGTCTGGGCAAAATTGGGATCATGGGTGGGCCTGGGGTGGAGGTGGAGCAAATTAGCCTAAACGTATGATTCATGAAGGATCACTAAGCACAGTGAGCTCAAGTCTACAGTGCTCTCCTGGCAGCTCCTACTCTGTTTTCATGCAAGAAACCAGAGGCAGCCCAGGACTCCTTAGAAATCTCTGCATTTGCCTTCGCAGTTTGTTCTGTACTCTTCTCAACTGTTGTATGTGACAGGAAGCAAAGCCAGATTTGGGGTGGTAAGAGGACTGGATGGAGTAAAAATTGTGATTAATTCCCCTCAGTACTAATTAAACTAATATTGATCAAAACACACAGAAGAACCCTCAGTTTATGCAATTACAACTTGCGGGGTAGGAAGTCCCTAAATCACAGAACACCTTGAGGAAGAAGGAGTATCTGGAGAAGGTGCTGAAGCATTTGCTGGCACATTGGCTGTGCAAAGCAGAACCTGTCTGGTGCTGGGGCAAAGTTCAGTCTCATTGCTAGCTGAGTGGCAAATATACAAGGCAGGCATAGTCTGCACCATCCACAGGATCCATGTGACACATCACATTTCTAGATCTGGGATTAAGGCAATACAAGTCCATTGGTAAAGTGCTTTTTATTTTCCAGTTAGTGAAAATTAACAGCTGAGCCAAACTGCTCAGCAGGAAGAGAACACAAACATAGTTCTTACCCTTCTCAAATGTCTGGCCTTAAACTATTTATAATCCTTTGCTATTTTATTTAACATATACAAGTGACTGCATCTATTTTTCTACTTATTCTGTTTTGAACATACTCTCCTTTCCTAATATCCATACTGACCAAGAATGGCACTTCATCTAATTCTCTTTATTTTAGCATCTCAGAAGTACTAATGATACCCCAGTGCATGTCTGTAATTAGGTATGCTAGTGTTCCCTCCTTCTGTTGAAGAACAATGGAAGGAAGGCAAAGAAACTAAAGCATGGAATTTTGAAAACAGGCACCAAATTCCCAGTGAAATCAAGGAATTCCAGGCTAAATCATGCCTCCAGCCATAGAGCTATCAGGATATTTGATCAAATTCTGCTTTTCCTAGTTCAGCCTCATGGCCTTCCATGGCTTTTGGCTACATTGAAAGTGAAATACACAAATTAGGACTATGAGTATGTATCAGAAAATTAGTATATTACAGGATATTAAAGACTGTTCATCTGAAATGTCTTTCCTGTGCTGTCATAGTTTATATTTCTTCCTGTTTAAGCAGCATGAATGATATTGGCTGAGTTTTTTATGACTTGAGGAGAGCAAAAGACATTGAGGTGCTGGAGCAGGTCCAGAGAAGAGTGATGAGGCTGGTGAAGGAACTTGAGCACAAGTTCTATGAGCAGAGGCTGAGGGAGCTGGGGTCGTTTAGTCTGGAGAAGAGGAGTCCCAGGGGTGACCTCATCACTCTCTACAACTACCTGAAGGGATGTTGTAGCCAGGTGGGGGTTGGTCTCTTCTCCCAGGCAACCAGCAGTAGAACAAGAGTGCACAGGCTTAAGCTCTGCCAGGGGAGGTTTAGGTTGGTGTTGGATACTGAAACAATTAATGATTTATGCATTCTAGGAGACTTTTGCAGGCCTTTGACTTTTGTATTATACCTCTGATGGGCAGCTAGGGCCCTCTCCTCCCTCCAGTGGTAAAGGTGTCAAGCCCTGAAGGGGCAAGAAGAGCCGAGCCTACCCTGCCCTCCACATGAACTCTGTGAAAGGTGGGAAAAGTATTGGGGGTTCCTGGCCCGGCTGGTGACACTACTCCATGGAAACAACTCCCTGCCTTGGGGGAGGTGCAAAAAAGTATGCTGAGGGGATATATATTGACTGGTGACTTTGGGGGTTTGGGTTCTGTTCTTTGCCCCCACCGCCTGTGGATCAAGACCATTGCCTTCAGGATTACTAAGATGCAGTGCTGGATCCACTGGGTGGTGATTACATAAGTTCTTTTTCATTCTCATCTTTTCTTTTTCCTTACTCTGCCTTACTCTTATCCTGTCTTTCTCTCCCCTATGCATTTACTCCTCCCCTCCCCCACCCCCCCGCCAAGGTTATTTCTATGCCACATTATACGAAATTGTTAAAATAAACACCGATTATCTAGAGCCATTTCACTCTAATCCACCCCAAGGGAATTATTGATAAGAACCTGGGTTACCCCCCTCCCTTTCTTCTGGGGCGGGTCGTAACAGTTGGATATTAGAAAGAAATTCTTTACAGAGAGAGTAATTAGGCTTTGGAATGGCCTGCCCAGAGAGGTGATGGATTCTCCATCCCAGGAGGTTTCTGAGATGAGACTGGATGTGGCACTTAGTGCCATGATCAAGTAGTCACAGTGGTGTTGGATCAAGGGTTGGACTTGATGATCTCGGAGGTCTCTTCCAACCCAGTTCATTCTATGTTTCTATGAAAACTGATCGAGTAACTATATGGGGACTGAAGAGCAGCAGCCAGGCAATTAATCTCTTCTTAGGTTATAAACCTGTATTGGAGTCAGCAGAAGGGAACACAGTATCTGTGTCACAACACATTCAGCGCAATGTCTTGCCAAAGCTTTCCTGAACTTAAACTTAGTTTTAACCATGGCTTTGCACTGAGTTGCTAGAAATGGTTTCCTCTGCCATGTCTTGATGTGAGGTGGTGCAGTCTCCAGCTAAGATCAAGGGACAGATACTGTTACTTCAGCAGCAGCTGCTTAAACTGCGACAATGAATTTCCTGCTGATGTCAATGTCCCAGAAGTCAGAAGAGTGAGAAGGGAAACCTTTCCACATTAGTCATTGCAATTAGAGATTATTGCCAGGCATCATCCTGGTTGACTGGGGCAAAGTGAGGAGAGGCAGCAGCCAGTTTTCAAGATTCATCTGAGTTCACCTGTCAAACCCAGTACCAAATATAGCAGCTCTCAATGCCACAGAGCATGCAAGGACCTCTCTCAGGTGTTCTATTCCTTAGATAATGCAAAAAGGAAAGAAACATTATGAACTCCAGCATATCCTTCAAGGAAGGGATCTAAATAACACCATTTTGCAATGGTTATTTAAAATTTGCAAATATTATTTGAAAAAAAAAACCCAAACTAAAAAACATTCTGCAGCAAGAATCTGTGCTCGAGGTGTGCCCCAGTCAGCAAAGCTGTCGAGATTTTTAGACTGTGCTAAGGAAGGATGCTATGGAAGAGCAGGACAGAGATTGGTGATGTGCTGTGGGGAGCTGACTGGCTAACAGACACCCACCCAGCCACTCTCTCACTCCCCTTCCCCTTCACAGGACAGAAGGGAAAAATAAGATTAAAAAAGTTTCTGTGTCCAGAGAAGTAACAGCGACATCACTTACCATTACTGCCAAAGGTGACACAGACTGGACTTGGGGAAAATCAAATTATTGCCAGTTAAAACAGGTTTGGATAGTGAGGAACAAAATAACCACCCTCACCCCTTACTTTCCCTCCACACCTAGGTTCACCTTCTCTCTTTTATTCCTGATTCCTCTAGCTCTGCCCAGCTCTGAACAGTGCAGGATGGACGGGGAATGACAGCAGGAGTTGTGGTCAGTTCACAGCAGTTCCTCTCTGCCACTCCTTTCCATGCTTTTCCACTGGTCTGGAGTCAATAGTTCCACAGGCTGCAGCCCTTTGGAATAAATCTGCTGTAGCATGGGGGTCTCCATCTGTCAGGAGTACCAGTTCCAGCACAGGTTCTCCATGCATGTCTCTCCCTTGGCAATTCTCACAGATGTGTCTCCCTCCTTCCCTGCAGTACTCTGCTGCCCAAACCCTGCTACACACACCCACCACTCACACTTTGAAAAAGAGCTAGCAAAGAGTTATGGGGAAGGGCAATGAATGGAAATTACAGAAATTACAGGTTTTTACGTTGACAACTCATGAGAAAGAGATGAGGTCTAAACTTCAGAAACGTACAACTTCCATAAGACATGCTAGATACATTAGGAAGCAGCATGGAGATCAGAACTAATGGAGTTCTTGTAGGGACAAGATGAGATCCAAAGAGATGTGTGGGCAATGCATGATGTATTTTGAAACTATTAAAGCAAATGTTTTGTTTTACAAACCACTTAATGGGTAGCTTTCATCTGACCTAACTTCAGATATCTGCAAGGCAGGTGTCTTGATCTGAGCCAGTTACCCTTTGCAGGCAAAAAAGGAAGAAAAAAGGAGACAGAGTCCCCCCCAGAGGGTGTGATTCACTTAAACCTATTTTAAAGAGATGAGTCATATGCTGGTAGTGCCTAATTCCTCCCCAGACTGTAACACCAACCAACCCAGAGGCACAGGTAGATGGATTCCACCTAATATGTCCAATAAAAAGAATGTTTGCCACTAAGCTATTTTGACTAAATAATACTATTAAAAATTATCTCCTGCTTTGGTGTATCAGCCAGCTAATCAAGTCCTTTAGGAGGAGCTTTCCCCACAGGCCAGTTATTGCTTTTAACTCCATTCATTACAGATCTTCCTCTGAAACTTCTAGTAGTGGACACAGTTCGAGGTACAACAGAACAAGGACTTTGTTCTGCAGGACTCCTGTGCCCTCAGGGTAGAATACAGCCACGTTACTATGGATACAGAAGGATAACAGGACCTAAACTGTGGTTTATAGTAATACCAATGCAATTATTTTTAAATAGTATTTCTACTGTTCTTCCCTGTTGATAAAGAGGAGGTTTTTGTTCTGATCATAACAGTTTATCAAAATGACCTTGTCGTTGCCTAAAGGCTTTTGCAATGCTGATGAAATGCTCTTGCTGCAACAACAGAAAGACGTCTAAATTTGATGTTTCTAGCTCCTTTCATATTGCTTTTCTTCTTGAGGGTATCTTTTTCCAACATGATAGTGTGTGCAGGGCTCAGATGAGCCCTGTTGCTAAGAAACAAGTCCCAACTGTGCCTTTAATACTCTGCCTTTAAACATACAACTCAAGGAAATATTTTTCTTTTCATTATGTTGTATTGTGTGTTTTTATTAGGATTTGTTTTAACTTGGATCTGACTCTTGAGGTTACACTTCTATCGCAACCTTCTAGGGTAGGACTTATTCTTTTTCCATTATCTGTACAGTGACATGGTCATGAACATAGTTGTATAAATAATACATTTCAAATTGGTATTATTTAAAGGTCACAGTAAGGCCCCATTTTGCGCACAATTGTGGTGCAAACAAGAAGGAATACAGCGGAGCCTACTTACTGCAAATATTGGTTAATGCTAATCTACAGGGCACAGTATAAATCAGTGTTCTCTCAAATGGCAAATCTGGGGTGCATCTGGGCTTGCTTGGCTTGAGGTTTGGGTGTGGGTTTTCTTCTTTGCCACATACTGACTAAAACATGATGAAGTCCCTTGTGTGTGTACAAAACAGTGTGTAGCTTTCAGGCATAAATCAGATCATAGAAACATGAGAGGGAGTAACCAGCACATCCAAAACAACTAACAACTGCCTTGTCCATCCTGCCTATTTATCATGTACTCACTAATGCATGGCACAGACACCACCTCGCTTCTTGAAGGACACAGAGCCCAAGAGCAATGGAGGCAGTTCCTTAAGAACAGTTTTCTTGGAAGAGATTAACGGAAACTAAACTATGGCTGCATTATTTGAGGCACTGAACTGCAAGAAGACCATGAAGATTATCTTGTCAGTTCTGCCACCAACTTCCTGGACAACCTTCAGTTGATTACCTCCTCCGAACTCTCCATCCAGACTGCAAAGAGCAGTATGTGATGTAATGTTCATATCATAACATCGCCTTCTATATCGTAATAGGACTTGGGTGTTGTCTGCACTCCACAGTGCTACTGAAATAATAGCAAAATCCTGTTTGACTACCAACCTGGCATTTCTCACACCAGAAAACAGTGGACTTCTCCAGAAAACTCATTCCAGTGACTGTGATTTAAGTCTATCAGGTCACTTACCTATCATTCCTTTCACAAAATGTACTAAAGAACATTACCAGTCTGTGATGAAGTGCCATAAATATTTAAAACCCACATTTGTAGGGGAGAAAGCAGATTAAGTTTTATGATGCAGCAGACTCAGATTTTTAGCTTTGGTTGCTGGCTAATTTGGAAAATGAAATTCTGAAGGTGTCCTGCCTGGTACTGCAACTTGGCAAGAGGCTTCTCTGGTTTAAAGGGCAATGTTAGAGCTCAGCCCTGCAATTCTTTCTTACAGTAAGTAGTACTCATTCACAGGAGCAACCTTAAGGGGCCAGCTCAATGCTACAAGAAGCAAAATGGGTGAGCAGAGGTGAGACAAAATAGATACAGAGGCTCAACACCACATTGCTCTGCACGTTGTGGATTCTCAGTTCTGACAAGGGAGTTAAGTTTGCAATGGGAACATTTTGTACCTGTTTTGCACTGGTTCAAATGACTGCTTGGTGTTCCAAGCAGTGTGACGTGGGATCTACAGAGCAACTAGAAAGGGACACCTCTCTGTCCAGATTCTGCCTAGGCACACAGGGTAAATGAGCACATCTAGTGGATTGACAGCACTGATGTAAGAGCAGAACATGGTCACATGAGACAGATACTCTGTTGTACAACATATACTATATTTTAGTTAATAGGCAGAAGAAAAAACTTTTATTCCTTGTGGCAATAATACTAAGAGTGGCCTGTTACCATTTATTCATCACAGCTTCAGTAAAAGAAGGATTCACTGTGTAGCTTCTGAGCAAAAGTGGTTTCTGGGACTAATTCATGCTTGGTCTAAACTCCATTCCCAGCTCCACCATGGGTTTCTTCTAAGTATCAGCTGAACACAGTGCAAAGAGACAGATCCTAATTTTAACTGCCTTGAATCTACCATCCAAAGTGGAAATCCTGAGGCTTAACTCTGATGAAAGCGAGCATTTGCTTGTGGGCACCCTTGTGCCTAAGCTGTTACTTGGATCAAGATGGGTTGGTGACGTGGAATGGTTGAACACGGAGTCCTCCCCATTCTACTATCCACATTCATGGCTTGGCTCAAGCTCTGCTCTGTACAAGTGCAGCTGTCCACACCTCTGCAGTGTGGCTGTAAGAGGATGCTGACCTTTTGTGGCAATATATGATGTAAGGGGCTCATTCTCAAGGCACAAAATCCAGGTCACCATGTACAGCTGATCAATGTAAACAAAAAGCAGGACAGATCACCTCAGAGAGTCGAGTCCAAAGAAGTGTCGGAAGAATTCGTTTCCATATTGGTTTTGTGGGAGGAGCAGGGAATTGAGTGAAGTAACTACTTAGATGCAAGTCAATGTATAAAATTACATCCTGGCTTTTAAAGGAGAAGACAAGAAAGCATTTTTGTACTCACAACTGACAATGAGTATAGTCCCTGTGCTCTTTTCTATTACATTAGAAAAGAAACCATCCCACCAGCTCGCTGCAGCCACAATGAAATTTCAGTAGGAGGGGAGAAAAAAAATCTCGTGATGCTGAGTCTAAAACATTGTTTTTACAAAACTTCGGTGCTTGTTTTGTAAAAGCCTTGCTAAGCCCTTCCTGGCATTGATCAATCTGTTGAGTGCAGAGATAATGAAGAAAGACATGCAGCAAAAAAGAATTACCATCCTTGCACTACAGGTAGGAAGGTTTGGCAATGCTTTCACAATTAACTAGATTGAAAGAGGTAATTTGATGGCAAATCCAGAGAATCCACACTAACCAAGTTGTCTGACTACATCAAAATCAATGTTCCACTCCTTCAATTACTCGGTAACTAGTCTGGTGCAAAAGAGTTTGGAAATGGGTCTGATTTGTTGCAATCATTTTACAAAGACAGAAGGAAAGTGTGGAGAACCATGGCAATCCCAGAGCTAGAGAGGGATTTTCTTCCAGCTATACCTCACAAATATCTCAATTTTTGACCAGTCCTTTCTCACAGTCCTAAATCCTTTGTGAATCCCTCCCACCAAGACAGCAACTCCAGAGTGTGTTGCAGGGCAATGAGTTGTATGTCCTTACAACTGCTTTGCATATATAGAACCAAGGAGGTCCAGCTCTGCTTTCAACTAGAATTTAGTTCTCAGATTCTTGGAAACAATTTTCAGTGGAAAGGAAACTTAAAGCCACCTGACTCCAAAACAGGGTTTGCAAGAAGACATGAAAAAAAATATTAATTTACAGGAAATATAAATACATATACCTTGATTCAAGAGCTTATTTTATGTTAGTATAAAGAACCTAGTACTGGCCACTACTGGTGAAATGCTTGACTCCATGGGCCTCTCTGCATAGTGATTTCTGTGGTCTCAAGTTGCCATCCCCTCTCCCCACACAGCAGAGTAAATACAATGTTGGATAGTCACATACAAAATATCATGTTTATGGAAATCAAATTGTCATAGCAACAGAAGAGTTCTTGCAAGTATTTAAAAATAGCAAATTAACAAAACCAATTTATAAAAGCTAAAACCCATTCTTTTATGAATGTACTTAAACTGATTCAACAAATGGTTTTCTACATACAAAAGGCTTTCCTTTAAAGCCATGATCTCACTTCACTATATTGGCATATGCAACAGATATGCATGCAAATAAATACAGATTTTAAACTTAAACCAGCAAAACTATTTCAGCTGGACAGTGTCATGCTAATGTGATTGTTGGGTTTATTTCAGGTAAAATATTTTCATAAAAACATTGTGCTTCATACTTAGTAAAATGACCCAAGTTTTTAACACAGTGAACTGTAACAATGGCTCATTATAACCTATTTATTAATCTTCAATAAATGTCAGTTCTTCAGAGGCTTATTGACACTAACACTTAGTAAAAATATATAAACACTTTTTAAAAACAACATTGTCATTTGGTTCGATTGAACTTTTTTCTCAACACAATCGCAAGATTCATTTGACCATTTACCCGTTTTGCATTCTTTACAAACCTACTTGTGTTTTCACCGAAACAAAATTGATATCCACAAGCTCGGGGCATTTGTAAGTTCTGTGTGGACATTCTTCAATGCTTGTAGCAAACTCGGAGTTCAGCCCAGACAAATGACAAGCTGGTGAAATGCTGGATTATATGTTTAAATTCATGTTCGCAAGGATGGCAGCCCTAGACCCCTGCAGAGTTCCTTGTATGAGCATTATTACTGAAGTTGGAAATGCAGTACAGGATGAACCCCTGCACAGAATGCGATTATGTTTCCAAGAGTTTCTCTATTGATTGTATTCACCCTTTCCTCTAACAAGATTTGACCATGATCCACTCCAGGCACATCCTTTGGGTATGTTTATACTGGAATTTTTAATTTAAGTTAGTGTATCGCCCATCAGTTTTCATCAACCACCTCATTTGTATTTACTAGTCCAGATATTGATGATCATATGCTTGAAGACATGGGTGTCCATGGTTTTGCCTAGTCAGGCAGAATTGTAAATTAGTTAGCAATACATTCTCTTTTTTAAGTTTAAAAGCGCAGTATAATTGACATCCTTCAGTGCTGAAAAATCATGACTCAGGTTCTCCAAAACTGAGATAAAAAAAGGCAATTTATTCTTTCTTCCCCCAGCTTTCCCTTTTTTTTTTTTTTTTTTGAGGCAGGATCATTATCTTCAAATCCTGCTCCAAAGCTGCAAGACTTACATTTTTTTCTTTTCCTGAAAGCAGAGACTCTCATCTAAACAAGAGCCTCAGGGGAGAGGGTTCTAAGGAAACACCAAATATTGTGTGAGTCAGGATTGCACTGCAAGGCCTTTTGAGGTGCTGTGGATTAGTTAGAATTGTTTGGTCTGTGACTCTTTTAGAATGGAAACACTGAGCTTTGAATTGCCTTTATTATAGGGACTAACTACATTGTTGGAAGAAGGAGGGCGAGAAAGACTTAGAGGAGCTTCTAAGTGGTAAGATGGAGAGAAGAGAAACCATAGAAATTAGTATTTTAAATCAAATATTCAAGTTCTGCCCACTTACTTTTTCCTCAACTCTACACAGATTGAAACCTAAGTTTATAATATCAGAAATCAACAAGTGAAATATAACTAGGTAGAATAGCATGGGATTGTTCTCAAGTTCTTGTAGTATTTTAATTTTGGGGCTCCCTTGATAATATAAATGCTCAAAAATCCTAGGAAGAGGATTTCCCTTAATTAAAAAGCTCCCAGTCTTCAGCAGAACCAGGGAAACCCAGGTTTCACATTCTTGTAATCTCTAAAGTCAGCTCAGTCAACCCAAACACTTCTTTTTCAGGTGAGGCTGGGCCATGCTGATGCCATGGCCTGGGTCTGACTTGTATTCAGTGGTTTGGGGTTGCTCTATGATGATGCCTCCAGCTCCCTGCTAAGAATCACTGCTCCACACCAGACCAGCTTCCCTCCGTGTGCATCAAACCACAACTGCTCCAGCTCACAGACCAGCATCTGAAAGGCAAATACACTCTAGCTGCAGTTTCAAGTAAGACATTGGACTGACCTGGAGTAGCTTCGGCAGAGGTGGCCACTCCCTTCTGCTTCCCTTGCTGCTGGAGCTGTAACTTCCAGCTGAAGTTGTGTAAGGCACAGATAACATTTTTAATTGCCAGTAAATTTGCCAGATGCCAGAACTTTCATACTAGCAAAGTCCCAAGAAGTGGACATAGGTACAGCATTCTAAACTGGCTTACCTTCTTTCAGGTATGGGCTGGAAGGAATGTCCTGTGAGGAGCAGCTGAGGACTCTGAGCTTGTCTAGTTTGGAGAAAAGGAGGCTGAGGGGCAACCTCATTGCTTTCTACAGCTTCCTGAGCAAGGGAAATGGGAAGGGAGATGCTGATCTCTTCTCCCTGGTATTTTGCAGTAGGATGCATGGCAATGGTTCAAAGCTGCACCAGGGGAGGTTCAGACTGGACATTAGGAAGCATTTCTTTACTCAGAGGGTGGTCAAATACTGGAACGTGCTTCCTACAGAGGTGGTTGATACCCCAAGCCAGTCAGTGTTTAAAAGGCATTTGGACAATGGCCTTAGTAACATGCTTTAACTTGGACAGCCCTGAGTTGGTCAGGCAGTTGGACAAGATGATCACTTAGAACTGAAATAGGCTCTTCTGTTTTATCTTTATCAACCAGCAACTTTTCACAGTGCTCCAACAAAGTTTGTACACATCCACTGCGGTGATGCAACCATGTAACTTTAAAGTTGTAAAGTTCTGAAATGAAGACAAGTCCAAAGACAGGAGAAGGAATGTTATACTTCAGCTGATTTTAGACCTCATAGAAAGTAAGAAAATAAGCTCTTTTCCTTTTCTCCTTTCCAGGTTACCTCTAAATACAAATTTTCATAAATCAATTGCAAGCTCCAGTCTCTTTTACAAACTTTAGGATTATTTTAGGATCTCTTTACCATCGAACGATTGTTTCTCCACAAAACTCAGAATTGCATACAGACTGTAAAATTCACCTTGTGCCTTGTGCCAGCTGCTGCCACCCACAGGTGTGCTTGTGTTCAGGGTCCTGCATGCAATTTGATAGGTAAGAAAGAGCCTGAAGAACATGGTTTCTGCTTTCACTCCCTCCTGAATGATCCTGAACAGCTCCACAAACTCTGAATGCTCTTTTCATGGTGGAGAGAATAAATGGCAGTGAACTGCTGCAGGCAATGGTGTTTTATCAGACCTTGTAAATCTCTCCAACACTCACTGATTCAGAGCAGGAGAACCATTCACCTTGATCCTGCAACTCACACTAGTCAAAATTCACCTGTCAAAAGCACTCTCCTTATCCAAGTTACTTTTGTCTTCAAATCCTTTCACTTACTTTCTCTCTTTTGGCACGAAGTTCCAGTTCCTTTGCCTTCTCACTGAATCTCTGAAAATGTACTTTTCTCCTCCTGGACTTGATTCTCTATTTTCCCCCATGTCACACCCTTCGTCTGGAACAGCTTTCTAGACTCCTTAAAATTCAGTTGGTTTACTTGGCCATTTAACAGCTCTTCTCTGCTGTCTGCTCCCACCTTCACTCTTAATCTTCAAGTGCATCTGTCCAAATTGCATTAAATGACAAACATGATTACAAGATGCTGAGCAAACCCTGCCTCCTTGCATCTTCATTAAGTAATGAATACCTCCACAGAGCTGCTTCAACCACAGCAGTGAACAAAAACCACTGAACAAAAATGTGCCTGGCCATTTCTTTTGACTTCTATTTTCACAGAAACAGAAGGCATGAAGGAGGCAAAGGAAACTTCTTTGCATTTTAGCTGGTCTGGCACTGACAGCAATTCAGAGGCAGCAGCACTAGGTCAGTGCACAGATTGACAGTGCAATGAACCAAAAAGTCATTTTAAATGCAAGTGGAGTTCAACAGATGACTTGTACCAACTGTAACAAGTGAAGAGCAAAAGCTAACCAAAAGACACAAACAGTACTAAATATTTGGAGTGTGATTTGAAGCTGTGGTGATGAAAAAGGCCTGGCTGTGCTTTTGCTGTGTATGACTTGTAAAGCAAGGGGTATGGGAGGATGATGACTATGAAGGCACATACACGTGTGATGCTGTGGCTGAGCAGATAAACTCAAGATAGGGATCCAGTGGTATATACAGGAAAGGGAGGGATAAGAATATACCCAGGCAAGTATGAGCAAAGCAGAGAGCAGCTTTCTTTTAAAAAAACAGCAGGGCATGCCACTGGATTAAAACTGAGGGGCTGCATCAAGTCCCTCAGCAGAGACACTACCTGTTTTTTTGGGGAGGTTTTTTTGCTGATCAGGTGCACTGGCTGGAGTTGTCTCAACCAAGGAGCTACAAACTTGAAATACTTTGGCGTTTATTGAGATCACAAATTATCTGTGAATTTCTTTTGAGTTTTCCAAGTTTGTTTGTCATTCTAGGTGGTCCAGACACTTCATGGCACAAAGATATTCCAGACTACCCTGTGCTGGCAAGATCATTGAGTGACTGTTCAACACCACCAGCCAAATAAGTTATATAAGACATTTAGATTTCTCACTTAAATCTCTGTTAAAAAAAATAAAAAATGGGGAAGTCAGTGGCCTTCTACATATTGACAAGAACAAGGTCCCAAACGTGCAGAAACCTGAGATTCAGTTGTTCTTGTGCCCAGCTCTACCTCACTGAGAACCACGTACAGCACAGGAGATACCCCTGCTACCATCAACACAGCAGTAACCTTGACTCACACGTTTTATCACAGGTCTCATTTTCCACCTTGCACAAGCAGATGAACAAATTATCATAAAGAACTTCTTGACCTTTTCAGTGGAAAATATAAAACCCAACAGAGTGAAATCTACTGGCAATAGGTTTGCTTTGTTTAATTATGTTGCCATGAATAAATAGCTTGTTTCTGCAGACTACCAGTGGTCTATACATCACAGGCTGAGGCAACATTCACTAAAGACCTGCAGCAGTAAAGTTTGCAAACAAAAATCCATACAAACACTTGAGAAAAACCTTTGTTTTCCTCAAATGAACATCTAAATCACACAGATTAATTGGCTTGCCTGTCTATAAGAAAAAAAATTTTAAAGGATCATAAATACCAAAGCAAGTTTGAGATTTTAATGCACAGATGTCTGAAAGCCCCAATTTCTTTTTTGCAGTGTTTTCCTACTGTAGATAAGAAATTGTGATTTTTTTTTCCTTGATATTCTTTGTTTCAATAATGAAGGCAATGGATGTTTGCTTGAGGCATCTATTTACCATTCCAACCACAAAAATAAAATGGGTATTGATAATTTTATTCAGATCTTACCCCTGCAACTTTCTCAAGTGTTGTGCTCTGTACTCCTATTCAGCTTTTTGGAGAGCTCATTCTGCTCAAGAGACCCATAGTTTCTAATGAGAAGATGCTTGGCTTCTATAAATCGAACATTAAAGCCATATTGTCATAGCTGCAGGTACAGTCCTTGAACCCTATCAAGACTGAAGCAGAATAAACAGATGGCAGAAGGCTCGTGATAGGGAGCTGACACCCCCAGAGGCAGGAGAGCTGCACTGTGGAACTGTGCAACAAAAAAGTTCAGTGGGCTGGGAATCACCCCTTCTTTTTCTAGCTGCTGTGAGAGGCTGTCACTCAGTGATCTCCTCCACTGGCTATTTCATGGCACATGGGTGGCTGCTCTCCTATCTTGCACTCACATAATTTCATGCTACGGATTTCAATTACTCCCTGCACAAAAATAGTATACATGTATAATTCAGACTGTGATCCAAAAGTCCACCCCCTTCCTGACAGGAGGGATTAATCTTGGAGAATACCTCATACTTTCAGATAATTTCACTCACTTCTCACATTTCCCTCAAGTTCTCCCCTTTCGTTTACCCCCTCCCACACACGTGATGTCGAGAGAAGGAAAAACAGATAAGGAAGGAGGGCAAGATTCCTATGTATGTATCAGCTCAGGGAATGACAAGAGAGCCAGATCTTCTCCCACGCTGACTGGCACACGGCAGCTCCAAGAGAACACAGTCTGCCAGCTAAAGGGCATGGCCAGCCCCTTCTCTCAGCTGCCATCTGCAGCACGTACGGGCTGGAGCTGCACACTGCTCAGTCCTGCGGGAATTGGATACACCACCGCTTGTCTCTGCTGATGTCACCATCTTCCATTCTCCAGAGTTCATCACAGCATGACTTGGCCCTGATGCTTCAGAGCCCAGAAGCCCAAAGCCAAAGCAGAGGTTAAAGTGCCTGTGGCACAGGGTGCCTCTGGCAGAGCTGGCACACTGGTAGCCAAGGCACAATGGCTTTGCCTAAAGCACTTGCTGACTCCTCCCTCTTCTTCCCTTTTTACTCTCTGCTCTTTTCATGAACCTGAGGTAGGGACATCTTCATTACAGCTCCACCTTACAGCCCTATCAGACACAGATTAGAAAGTCCACACTGGACCATGGAAAACTGATCCAGAACATCTCCAAGGGCTTGCTTCTATTGCAGTGAATGGAAGTACTGTATAATTTCAAGGCTGTTCTACAAAACTGATTACAATTAGAAGGGCTGATCAAGCTTTTTTATATTGTATTTGGTCTGAATTTTAAGTTTTGACAAGGCAAAAGTCAACATACCCTCTGGGTATGAAAAGATTCCTATGAGTTTTTTGTAGCATATATGGAAAGAATAGTTAAAACTCCATTTATAATGCACCTCAAAACCTGCAGTTCTGGGTTACTACATAAAACTCTGAAAATTTACCAACTGAAAAAAATAAACTGACTATAAACAAAGTGTCATGTTTCCTGTCCAGATAGATTTCTATTGCAAACATAAATAGCATAAAGGAAAAATAAACTGGATATTTAAAAATTCTCAGATTTCACCCTCACAGATGACCTCCATAACTTAGGAAAGATAATTTAACTAAAAAAAGTAGAGGCTTTCAGATGCTGAGATGCCTGAAAATTTGGTAGCCTGCATCAGAGCGGAATTTCTATTGGGATATCACTGGTCTGAGGTACTGGGCACTAATGAAAGCCTCCACTGTACCTGTCTCCAAGCAATGGAAAATTTGGTTTATCAATGTTGACCATTTTCTTGCCTATTCTGATGATTTCTGATCCTTCATTGCAATTGCATTGCAGAGTCTAAACATGAGTGACAACTAAATGCAAAGCAGATGTGGGACGAATACAGGGACTGAACAATAGAGAACTTCCATTACCACCCAAACACAGTCACACTCTCCACTTCAGCAGGCAAAATATACAGCAAGCCTGTGAAACATCATTTTAACATGTTATGAGTCTGGATTATAGGAATTGTCGGGAATTTTGTCATTTACCTCACAGAGAACAGGCTCACAATCTTGATGTGAATTCTTCACAGCACTGCAAATCTTATTTATTTTAAATATGTCGCTCAGTTCATCAAGATTGCTGGAGTGCAACAATGACACAGCTTCTCTTTTTACCTTGAACATTCCTGCCAGTTGATTTGTGTTCCTCCTGTTTCCCCTTGTGTGTGGGCTATGATATATGACAGGATATGTCTGAGATTGTAAACAGCTAGATTCTAGTCAGGTGTATTCATCTTGGAGTAAATTTTCTATCAAAATGCATATGCTATTAGTGTATTCTTGAAAAGAATGGTTCACTTATGCATGATCTAAGTGCTATGCTTTCCTTACACAGCTTGGGATGCATCTCCAAAACACTGCATTTCGCCAGTCTGTGGGAATGCCACATTGAAGGGCTTCTTTTCGTTTGTGGTTTGTTTTGCTACTTTTGCAACAGGTTACCAGTACAAACAGTACAGCCAGACAGTATGGCTGAAATAGCGTACCAAACACAAAACAAGTTTACCAAAAATCTCCACCTGTTAAAGAAAAACCAAAATGGAATCAAAACTATTTTAGGCTGGTCCAGCCAGTCAGTGATAAAACAAGCACCATGGCTGCAAAGTCCAGATTCAATTCCTGAGCTTTGGACTGGGACCCTACACGTTCACCCCTAGCAAGGACACGCTATCTGCTGTTCTTATTTAGACTCCCTCCTTGTGAGGGAAGGCACAACACTGGCCGCTTCCTGCAGACCCACAGCAGCAGCCAAAGAGATCCAGGCAGATAACCACACTTCAAGCCAATTCTGACATAAGGGTGGCTTGCAGGGATATACCCCAGTGGGCTGAAGGAAAAACATGGGCAGTTTTCTAGTGAGCTGTGAAAAGCACCACAGTATGAAGTGTAAGATCATTCACATGGGGGCATGGTAGAGTCAGGTTTTCTCGCGTACGTCTACAGTGAAGACATGATGTCTTCAATGCCAACAGAAAACTACATCCACTTTGAAAACTCTGGCTTTGAACATCTCCCTCTGAAGATGGTGGGAAAATAAGTGCTAAATAACAGCAACCTAAAACCCCATGAAAGCATTCAACTCGAGAGTTTCTCTTTGATTCATCATTCCAGGTTCTTCAGATGGCTGCACACAAAGGATGTGCAAAACAACACACCCAGGCACAATGCATTGCATCTGGAAGCACATATAGCTATGTCAATCCTTCCGCAGGAAAACTCAGAGCTATTTCAAAAGGTACAAGTTTTCCTCTGGAATAGATCCACAGGTCCAGAGCAAGCACTGTGAAACAGCAATGGCTCAAACATGTTGCACATAGTATACCACTCACACTTCAGTAATACTTTAATCAGAAGAACTTCTAGAATTTTGTATTTTTTAAAGAATTAAGCCATCTGAAACACATGAAGCCATTAAAGGCAGAGCAGTAGCTTTTTAAAAGCAGGTCTAGGTGGGAGATACTTCCATATCACAAAGGAGGCTGCTGCAGTGGCTGCAGGAGCAGAAAAAGCAGCCAGGAGTGGACTACGAGAGACTCAAGCACGGCTAAAAAGGGCTTCATTTTGTTTGGGGTTTTTTAAATGTAACTGCTTTGCTTTCAGCTAGAGTATTTGTATTAAGCCTTGTGTTCCAGGGGCTTTTGTAGCGTTCAAACTCTAGTCTCCTGTTGCAGCAAGCATTTCCTAACTAAAAAGAGAGAAAGGGAAATACAGAAGGAACTGTAGCCACTGCTTAGGGATGTCTTACCTGAGCTGCTCACCAGTGACATAGTATTGAGAAAATGTGAATCCCTGGTTTCTCTGGGGAAACAGTTCCAAAATTTTTCAGGGGTATCCCGAGGAAATGCAGACGGTGGGCTCTGAAAGCTCTCCTTAACCAGCCAGTGATGCGGACACTGTGAGCCTTGGTTCTCTCACTAACATCACAGCTCGCGAGAGCCCGAACAGCTGAAACCCTTCTCCTACACCGCCCTATACCCGCCTGGCGAGCCCGGAGCGGCCGGAACGCGTGTGGGATGCTCAGCCCCCGAGGCCGGAGAACTCTTTTACCCGCCCCGCAGAGTCACGGAGCGCGAGCGGGCGCCCCGGTGCCGGTCCCCGCCTGCCGTCCGAGGGAAGCGCGCCCCTCGCTGCTTCGCCACGGCTCCCCGGGGACCCCGCAGGGCGCTATCCCGGCCCCCGACGCAAAACTTCCCGCCGGGGCGGAGGGGCTCGTTGCCTGCCTCCTTCTCTCCCTCTCTCCATCTATCCATCCCTCCTTTCCCGCGGCGCCGTCGGGGAAAGTTGCCGCCGAGGCGGGGTGCGGCACCGGGCGAAGCAGCGGCAGGTGGGGAGAAGGACCCCCCGTCCCGGCCGCCCGCCCGCCCTCCCTCCCGGCGCGCTGGGGGCTGCGGAGCTCCTTACCCAGCCCCGGCACGAAGGTGTTGAGGAAGAGGCAGATAACAGCCACGGGGAACGGCATGTAGGGGATGGCGGCGCGCAGGGGGCCCTTCTTCTCCCGGACCTGCACCACCACCCCGCTGGAGGGGGCCGCGCCGCCCCGGCTGGGCTCCGCGGCCGCCGCGCTCTCGCTGTCCTTGGGCGAGGGATCCATGGCCGGCGCGGCGGAGCCCGGCGGGATCACCGCTCCCGCCGCCCGGCGCGCTCCCGCCGCCCGGCGCGCTCCCGCCGCCCGGNGCGCGCCCCTCGCCAGGCTGCGGATCGCCCTGTCCCGCCTGGGCAGTGGGGAGAGAGGGCAAGGAGCTGTCCCGTTCTCCCTCTAGGAAGGGAAAAGGACAGCTCCGTGTGAGGGAGCGCGGAAGCGCCGTAAAATAATGCCTCGTGCGCTTTTAAAAATAGGAGGTGTAAGAAAAGGTGTAAATTAAACGCCCGCATTTATTGTTTGAAAATCCCTGCGGTAAGGAGGAAAAGGGAAGAGAAACACTGGAAAGCAAAGAGAAATACATCGCTGGAGAGCTAATCGGAGCTTGGGACAGTGTGAAAATCTGTCTTAATTCCTCGGCACCACTAGGGGAAACGGGCCTTTGTAGGGCTGGTAATTATTGTTGAGTACACAGCTCCGTGGATGAAATGGTGACAGAATTTAAGTGTGTCTGTAGCTAAAAAAAGATGACGAGTCTGGTCATTGCAGATACGGTTCACCAGAGAAAACAAGAAAAATATTAAAAGCGTTACTCTTGATATAAAATATAAGTGTGACACGTATACAGGATCTTTGCATGAGAGAGAGGGTAGCCTGTGTCTTACTGCGTGTTTTGAAGATGTGTTTTAGCCGAGGAATTCAGATTCCAAAAGAAATCTTGAACTACTTCATATGTGCCACTGGGATGCCACCTGACAAATACATGATTCAACAGCTTAATAGATTTCAGTACAAAGTAGTAAAAGGGGAAAGTTAGGTAAATGAAATGACAGAGATCCAGAATCCACTTTCTAGATTACTTTTTTAAAAAATTTTTTCTGCTGACTGGGTTCTAAACCATAAAAACAGACACCCCATGTAAAATCTCTTATTTTTAACAACAGGTTTTCTTTGCCTATTTTTGAGTGCCTTTTATCCAAATCTCTTCTGACTTTTTTGATTACCCACACAGTTTAGCTATGTTCCTGGAGCATGTTAGTCAATCTGGCTTTTTATCCCCCTTTTTTTCCTTTTCTTTCTTTTTTTTATGATGTTTATTTCTATCAAAATAGTTCAGGACAGCCTATTACATCGTCTAGACACCAAGCTATTGGAGGGCTGCACCTTTCTCATGGTAAGATCTGATGTAACTGGCATGGAGTCTGACTTTCTGTGCTGTTGGATCAAACCACAGTCAGATGAGAAATCTTTATGGTATGAATATGGACTAATTAGAGCCTGTGCAAGGCAGAATCCACAGTTGGAACACTATCCAAGAATTTGCAGTGATATAATTCTCCATAAGTTCTGGAAATCATGTGTGGGTGAGCTCACATTACCTACAGTAAAAGCAAGCAAATGGCCATTGTGAGAG
>VWZD01003520.1:316056-368067 GCA_013396695.1 Sakesphorus luctuosus | reverse complement strand
GCGGCAGGTGGGGAGAAGGACCCCCCGTCCCGGCCGCCCGCCCGCCCTCCCTCCCGGCGCGCTGGGGGCTGCGGAGCTCCTTACCCAGCCCCGGCACGAAGGTGTTGAGGAAGAGGCAGATAACAGCCACGGGGAACGGCATGTAGGGGATGGCGGCGCGCAGGGGGCCCTTCTTCTCCCGGACCTGCACCACCACCCCGCTGGAGGGGGCCGCGCCGCCCCGGCTGGGCTCCGCGGCCGCCGCGCTCTCGCTGTCCTTGGGCGAGGGATCCATGGCCGGCGCGGCGGAGCCCGGCGGGATCACCGCTCCCGCCGCCCGGCGCGCTCCCGCCGCCCGGCGCGCTCCCGCCGCCCGGCGCNAAAAGGACAGCTCCGTGTGAGGGAGCGCGGAAGCGCCGTAAAATAATGCCTCGTGCGCTTTTAAAAATAGGAGGTGTAAGAAAAGGTGTAAATTAAACGCCCGCATTTATTGTTTGAAAATCCCTGCGGTAAGGAGGAAAAGGGAAGAGAAACACTGGAAAGCAAAGAGAAATACATCGCTGGAGAGCTAATAGGAGCTTGGGACAGTGTGAAAATCTGTCTTAATTCCTCGGCACCACTAGGGGAAACGGGCCTTTGTAGGGCTGGTAATTATTGTTGAGTACACAGCTCCGTGGATGAAATGGTGACAGAATTTAAGTGTGTCTGTAGCTAAAAAAAGATGACGAGTCTGGTCATTGCAGATACGGTTCACCAGAGAAAACAAGAAAAATATTAAAAGCATTACTCTTGATATAAAATATAAGTGTGACACGTATACAGGATCTTTGCATGAGAGAGAGGGTAGCCTGTGTCTTACTGCGTGTTTTGAAGATGTGTTTTAGCCGAGGAATTCAGATTCCAAAAGAAATCTTGAACTACTTCATATGTGCCACTGGGATGCCACCTGACAAATACATGATTCAACAGCTTAATAGATTTCAGTACAAAGTAGTAAAAGGGAAAAGTTAGGTAAATGAAATGACAGAGATCCAGAATCCACTTTCTAGATTACTTTTTTAAAAAATTTTTTCTGCTGACTGGGTTCTAAACCATAAAAACAGACACCCCATGTAAAATCTCTTATTTTTAACAACAGGTTTTCTTTGCCTATTTTTGAGTGCCTTTTATCCAAATCTCTTCTGACTTTTTTGATTACCCACACAGTTTAGCTATGTTCCTGGAGCATGTTAGTCAATCTGGCTTTTTATCCCCCTTTTTTTCCTTTTCTTTCTTTTTTTTATGATGTTTATTTCTATCAAAATAGTTCAGGACAGCCTATTACATCGTCTAGACACCAAGCTATTGGAGGGCTGCACCTTTCTCATGGTAAGATCTGATGTAACTGGCATGGAGTCTGACTTTCTGTGCTGTTGGATCAAACCACAGTCAGATGAGAAATCTTTATGGTATGAATATGGACTAATTAGAGCCTGTGCAAGGCAGAATCCACAGTTGGAACACTATCCAAGAATTTGCAGTGATATAATTCTCCATAAGTTCTGGAAATCATGTGTGGGTGAGCTCACATTACCTACAGTAAAAGCAAGCAAATGGCCATTGTGAGAGCAGCCCAAATAGAAGATCAAAGACTAAGATAAATTAAAACAATATTTTGTCAGAAATACTTAGTAACAGGCTGTGCTTTTATGGAACATTTCTTTGGAATATCTCAAAGCATTTGACAAATGAGAGTTAATTCATTTGCTTCTTTAAGATCAGCTGGCAATATATGAGGCTTCCTCTACCCACTATCTGAGTGCAACTACTTCTAGACTGAACCGCATCATTAATTCTGCGCTGCCAGTGCTCATGGAGGTTCTCAGGCGCCTAAGGCTAAAGTTATGACTGCCTTGGAGTGCATTAAGGATACCATCATGTAACAAGTTGTGACATTTCCAAGCTTTTCTAAACAAGTGAATTGGTGGCAATGTTACTCTGCTGAGGTGGTTCCACACTCCCCAAGCGGTGCATGACAGACTTGCAAACTATCTTGTGTGCTGCATGCTTCACTGTCACTGAGGAGACAAGAGTCTGTGTGCTGGAGAGCTTAAATGGGGAAAGATAATCCTTAATGAAAAGCTATGCTGGGACCTAGGTAAGAAAATGTGGCCCAGAGCTGATTTTATTTTTGTTTCTATGAAAAAGGTTATAATTTATAAAAAAGCAGTAATACATGTGAGTAGTAAGAATACTGAGATTTCTTCAGATTTTATCTTAAAAATTTTCATTTCACTTCTCAACATGAAAACAGCTCACAGAACTGATACACATAATATTACTTGACTGCAGTTGAGACAAAAAATGGTGTAAAAAATACAACCCCTAAAAACTCTATGAACAAAACAAACCTGAATTCAAAACGCTGTTAAAGAAGATGGAACTCTCATGGCACACCAGTGTAGCACCAGTGTATTGACACACAGGACTGGGGACCCATCTTCCTCCAGACTTCTCTCCAGAGAACAAGAGCTACAAAAGTGTAGGAGTCTGGCCTTGATCTCCTCTAGTCTTGCAAAAAGCACCTGCAGTTGCCCGATCATTGATTAAGAGAGCATGAACAGAGAACCTGTTTGTCAAATAGTTCTATCTCAATGCTGTCAAGACTTAAGCTGGACCTTCTGACTGACAGAAGCTGGTGGTTTATTGTGAAGCCTTTGTGGCTAGTTACACTGCATGTGGATGTTGCTGTGGGAAGTAGGTTCTGGAACTTTGATCACTATCCTGAGAGTTTCGTATGAGTCAGGCCTGCAACATGAGGCTCATGGCCACCCAGCCACCCAGCCAGAGGAAGCTGATTTCCTACCTAAGAGCAGGAAAAGGTATTTGTTATCGTCACTTACCTACTTTCAAGGAGCTGTGATATGAGATTATTTAGTGGGAGTCTTGCATTTTGTTGGGTTTCCACAGTGGATAAGCAAGATGTATTTCAAGCATTTTGCAGGTGTGAACACTCTGAGTTACACACTAAAGGGAAGTGCTGGAAGGTCAGAGGGAACTTTAGGTCAGTTGGTTGTGTGAGTTTGGCCTAAGGCTCTTTTCTTCTTTCCCTGCTTATACTAGTATTTGAGTTGTTCTTATGCAGTCAATGGAGAATGAGAGATCCTGAAAAAGGAAGGGATGGTGCTTCTCTGACACAGTGCTCTGAGGACTGGGCACACCACGGTTTGCCTCTGACTTTAGAAAGGGGGAAAAAATATCTGCAAGGTGAATACCAATGACATACCTTCAGTAACCAGGGGTTCATCTGTTTTAAATAAACCCCACTCCCAAGCTTGTGTCCTTTCCAGAGCAGTCTTGAGTATTTTACAAGTATGTTGAGAGATACAAAAATAGATACAAACACAAATCATTAGCAGTGTTATTAACAAAGACAATAAGGAGCCAAGCAAAGCTACTGCTCACTAACAATTCCCAGGGAACAGGAGGAGCCCTGCAGTCTGCGCTTCAGTACATCAGTGTAAATCCAGGATGGCTCCACACATTGTGACTGAAAGCAGAGCTTGGTTCAAGGTGTAAAGCTTTCTCCTAACAGAGATCAGTTAATTCCATTCATGTACAGATTAGAATTATTGGATCACAGGTGTCTGTTGTTAGAAGATTCATTATATCACCTGAAACTGGGGCTGGACTGAGCCTCATCTCTTCACAGAGACAAATGCAGCTCTGTGCAAAGGAATGGCTTATTTGATAAGTAGCACTTGAGGCCCATGTCAGAACAGAGTCTTGGGACTGTCATGGTACAGAGACCTCATAAATTGTTTTCATCTGTTAAATGTCAGACAGTCACATGGGGCTGGGTTTGACTCAGTGAGCTTTTTCAGGTGTAAATGAGAGCTATACTACTGCTGACAGAGTACATGGGTATATCCTGACCACACAAGACTCCAGAGTAGTTTTATTACAGACTTAAAAAAAAATCATTCTCTGTGTCCATTCTGGTGGAAATCCTGCACTGATGTCAGTGGGAGCAATAGTCGTCTCATATTTATGAATTCATCCTCTGCTACATGAGTTTGTGAATACAACAGGAAATCTTTCTTCCCATGAAATTCTATTAGATTAAGACTTTTAATGCTGGCATTTGTAGCTGCATCCTGTTATGTCTTGAGAGTATGTGATACTACCAAGATCACCAAGAAATGCTTAGGACTCCAGGACAAATCTGTTCCCCTGGTTTCTGCCTTCCTTTCCAGGCTTCAGTTAAAGCATCCCTTCATCTTTACAGCCTGTGCACAACAAATTGCAGTTATTTCTAGGAAACAGGAGGATCTTGTCACAATGGTCTGCATGTTTTAATGCATGTAGCTGGTTTTCTTTCTTCCTGACTCAGTGTTCATGCAGTTGTTCTTCCTCCAAACAGCGCTGGACTGTTATGCATTGACCTCATGTGTCTGTGCCAGGCTCTGTACTGTCCCCTGACCTCACACAATGTGAACTGTATAGCTCAGAGAGAAAATCCACACGAAGTAAATTTTTCCAGTATAGAAACTGGGAGAAGACAGGAAAATCTGCCCTTATCATAACAATGACAAGATAGGTGAGGAAAGAGGACAGACGCTAGAGAAAGGTCATAGACATTCAGGGGAGCCCCAAAGCAATTCTTCAAGTCCAAACTGCTCTGCCCTGCCCTGTTTTGAGTCATGCACACTTGCCCTGAAAGTAGAGTGGATACCCCAGTCACAATGGCTGCAACTCCCTGTGTAAGGAGCCCAGACAAAACTGCATCCCTATTAAATATGCAATGACACTGAAAGGCATGTGGTTATTCTCTATCGTGTTTCACTTTTGAAGCCCAGTGCCAGCCACGAGGGCTCCTCCCACATAAGCATATCAGACCTGTCCAGTAATGTCTTGTTATGGAAAATGCCTTCTGGCAGCAAGTTACTTGTCAGTTGTCTTGCAGTCTGAGAAGGGAGGTGACCCTAAGCTAGAGCAGTTAGCTCAAGGTGGGTACTTTAAATCCTCTAGGCTCTGTCTTCCTGCATTCCAGGTTTTCCAAAAAATGTGAGATATGAATGGAAATCTGGAGCTCAATCTATTGATCATGGCATGCCAGCTTTAAGTTTGGATCTATCTTCAATTCAGTTGTGAGTATTAGACTAGTACAGTTTAGGCTTATTGTCAGTTTTATCTGTCCAAACAATTTGGCAACACCTCTAGTACAATCTCAAAAGATTCAGAGATTCATTCTGGAATTTACCTGTGGCTGTTACAGGTTAATGATGATATTAACCTGCACTGAAACCTTCAGTAGTGTCAGGCAGCTGCATCACGTAAGATAAAGAAAGCAACCTGACTAGAATCAATTTCTACACTGCTTGTCCACTAACACCAACTGCTTGTAAATTGGAAGTCCTTTGCTCTGAGCTGTATTCAGTTGATGTTCTTCTGCCACTGAAATAATGTTCTTCATCCTAGTCTGGCTTTTGTTCTTCCCTACATGAAGGCTTTTGAGTGGGAATGGACCCAAATGACAAAATTTATAGGTAGATCTTAACTCCAAACATTCACCACAATCTGTAGGATAGAAAAGGAGATACTCTATTGATTCCATGCTGGTTTTTGACTTGAGCAGTTCTCCCCATCATGAACTAATTATTGATCACAGGCATTATGGGATGCTCCTGGGCATTCACTTTTTGTAAGTGTGGGCAGGATGAAGTTTGTGGGAGTTCACTCTTGCAACATATTGTGGATTATTCAATCCCTTTATATCACAGTTCAGTAGAGCAGTTACTGTGCTTGGAAATGACCAAGGCTTTCTGGTTTAAACTGTGTTTTCAAGGTCTATTCCTACACCTCACAAAACAGTCTCCTTGTTTTACCCTCTTTTCTACTGGGGGGAAGCTCCTTGCCCAACCAGTTCCAATATCTCCCCATGATAAATAATTTTTCTCTTTTTGTCTTGTTTTGTAGCTTCTGGTACCAGCCTTACTTAAGCACTGCCAGATTCCTGTTGTGTACCAAGATGAGACCGTGTTCCTTCTACCCTTTGAGAACTCTTTTCCTCCTCACAGTGTGATAGTGTGCAGAAGGAGGCTGTGGAATGGACAGGCTCAATTTTTTTTATTCCCCCATATTCTGGTCCATCTACAGCAGCCTAGAACTGCCACAAATCTAGTCCATCACATTTAAGGCTCTTCATCCAAAATAATCTACTTTACCTAAGGCAGCCATGCAAGTTCCCTATCGCAGTTGGTGGAGAGGCAGATCCTCAGGAATTATCAAGTTTGATTAAGATAAGCATCTATTTCTATACCTGCAGAATAAATTAGGTATCTTCATCCATTTGGCATCCTTTCTGCTTTTCGCATTTTGGAGGACAAACATCTAATGGTTTAGTACACTTCATGCAAAGTAGAACAAAGCATCTCTGTGCTCAATTTCCCTGGTGAGTATATTTTACCAGAGACTATTATTTAAAAGCTGAATACTGTTACTACCATGCTCTGATCATGGTTCCTGAGGCACCTAGAGAGAGTTCAAAAGCCTGAAGTAAACCACAGCAGAGTTGCAGGTGGGAGAGAGATACCAGAATCCATAGAGGAGCACTAATGAGCAGCAACAAGCTACTAAAATTATGTAATAAGGAAATATCTTGTCTGTGTCGTGAAGCACCTTTACATTTAGGTGACTGAAAGATTAAGCAATGCTAAAAGGTAAGTCAGAGTGGATTACTGGATGGATCTTATTTGGTTTAGGGTATCTGAGTTACAACTTAAAACAATATTTGGACAGATGAGGTTCTCTTCTTTGTACACTTGAATAAACCCTCTCAAAGTCATTATTCTTGGACATGTTTTCTAGTATGAGTGTGAGATGGTAACCTTTTGTGTACAATCTGTTTCCCTCAGATTATGCCTGGGGGAGACAAATTATGTTCTGTGATTTGAGAACCACATCATTCTCTCAGGTAAACTGGTGGAACACTGTTATGCTCTGTCTTAAATGGAATTACTCCTCAGATCATTTTTTTTGCCACTTATGATACTTTTTTTTTTGTCAATAAAAGCTAGTTCAGACAGGATTGAATGTTACGCTTTGTAAGACAAGCTATTCAGAAAGCTGTGAAATAGCAAAACATATGTTGCTCCCCTTTCTTGAGACTTGCCTGAACTGTGGTGCTGCCAGAGGCTGGTTTGCCAGCATAGGCAAATTTTGATCCTGGAGAAAGGCACCCATCTATTTGATAGCTGTGAGCAATGAAATCCACTATTTACTAACACAAGAACAGTGGAAATGCATTCTCTTCCTCATAGTGTTCTACCCCTTATCCAAAGGGACCAATATTAAAAGTTAGAAGACCAAAAGAATGAGTTACTCGGTCTTTGTTTCTCTGCTACAGTTTCCCATAGCTTTGTAGTCTCAGCTGGATGGAAATCAGCAGCTACTGTGACATAGGTCACACTGGCTGAGGTGTAAGCCATAAGCACTGTGAGTTAGCTCAGGGGTTGTCAGTGGGGTGGGAAGTGCTATTCATGGAATATAACAAGTTTTATATTCTCTTAAGCATGGCTGCCTGTGCTGTGGCCCACACTGAAGGTTTTGTCCAGCCCTTTGTGGGACAGCAGTAGGTCTCTGGTCTGTTCCAAGGTGTAAATATCCTCACCAGGAGTTTAACAGTTTCAATCAGATTTGCTGAGAACAGATAGAGGGTTTTGCCCAAGGAAGGCTTCCTCAAGATCGCTGTGAAATGTAAGGATCTCAGGGGTGGATTTTTTATGATACAACCCAGTGGACTTCAAGCTTTCCAGCAGGAATGAGACTCTGCGCAGGCATCCTGTGATCTGTGGGGGAGGGTTTTTCTGTTCAGGAGGGAGAAGTTTTAGCTATGCACTCTCAAGTATTCATTGCGATGCAAACTTTCTCTGATGCTGCCAAGTCTTTCTCTCTCTGATGAGCAAGTAGGGGACTTAATTTTCTGAGACTGTACTCGCTCATTTTGTAAATGCTGCATTGACATACAACAGATTGTAGCAATGTTCCACAGCTATTAGGAATTAAAATAGGAGAAAAATGGTATTTTTAAGCTTGTTCAGCAAAAAAAGAAATTGCAAAACTTCACTTGAGGCTTAATGCACCCGACTAATGTTGGCAAGAGTGTGCATGTAAAAGTGAAGGTTGTCATAATCAGGAAGGCAGTAATGACAGAAGCTGCTGCCCAGGCAATGGGAGCTGACATCAGCAGCATGCAGAGGGATTGTTGTAAGTGGACTCAAGCAGGGACATGTGGGAAAGAAGGCTGGTTCATTTGTTTTAGCAATTTATCCAGCTGTAAAAGACTTCTTGTGCTATCAGTCTAAACCACTGCTTGCTAAGATATATTTATTTTCTTCCTGAGATACATCTACTTCTTTCCCATTTTTCCTGTTGGAGCTGGAAGATTATTTTAAATTGTTTTCTGGCATAGAAAAACACCTGCTTAAACATATTTTTATCTAGAATGGGATTAATGTTGCATTTGCTGATCTTGTGAGTTATTTGCACCCACAGGAAGCTTATACCTTGTACATTAATTTAAAGAGATGAGTCAAGTGCAATGGGGACTGGGCAGGAAGTATTCCCTAAACCCTGAAAGAGGTGGAGATTATTACATTTCTGAATTTTCCAGGCAAAAAAGGGTAGCAGCTAGATAGATGCTGGATGGAGGAATATGGTGAGCTCAAGGAAAGAATAGCATAGCTGCTTTTGGTTTTCAAAGGCTGAGGGAGAGAGGACAGCCTTGCAGTTTTCTACCCCTGAATAAAACTGCCTAATTTAATATGAATATTTTTTCCTTTTTTAGGGAGATTGCAGTTGTCAGTGCCTCTCTCCATCCCAAAGTGTTTTTCTGTGCTAAAGGAGGCCTAGGAATCTACACTGAGGAAACATGCGGTGGGCTCTGTGTCACAAATAGCTGGCAAAAATCTCACTGCAGCATCTGATTCTCCAGGGCTCTATAGGAATGCTGGCTGAGCCAGCTGGAATAATTATTAATGATGTGGTTGGAGGGAACTGTCCAGTCATGTCACCAGAGGCTGAGAGATTCAATCCCATGATCTCACCCTGAGCCGTCCCAGTGCTTTATCTACAAGACCAGTTCAAAATTGCTACTCTCTTATGAAACCCTTACTCTAGTTACTTGTGAACCTTTGCCCCTTTGTGCTTCCTTCTTGAACAGACTCCTATATTAGATTTCACTGCATTTAAAAGAGCATTTCTAATGTCCAATTAAACTGGAATATCCATGCTCAACAGATTTGTTAAGTATGATTTTTCCATTTAGTCATTATAGTTAATGAAGTCATAACTTCCTGAGTCGTTCTTGTGTGTCCTTAATTAGCGCCTCTGTTCTGTATCCACCCCCTCACCATGGAACCGAAGCTGTGGCTCTCTTCCTGATTCTTGTGTCCCTCATAGACCTCCATATGCACCAGCACCTCTCCAGCTCACCAGGTCCTGTTCTTTTCTGGTTTCTCCGGTTGTTTTTAAACACTTGTCCCAGAGACAGTGTCCACATCCGTCTTACTCAACTCCCAACACAAAGTGATGTGGACAGCACCATTCTCCAAAAGTGTGTGCTGCCTTTTGAGGCAACCACCTTGCAAGTGAAGGATTAAAATGGCTGCAACTCTGTGAAGTTTTTCCCTGTGAGAAACTGGATCCTCATGAGTTTTACCCTCCTGTGGCACATTCAGGTAGGGCTTACTTCACTCACTTGTCCGTGTGAGACTGGCAGGGTGAAGCATGATGGGCCTCACTCCTTTGATTCACATGCTGCTGGTTTTTGGTTTTTTTAGTTAATTGCTTGATTTTTCTGAGACAGATCCCATCTGGCCCTGATGTTTTGTCAGCATTGTGACATTCTAAAAAATTTTATAACTATTTTTGGCACAATCTCAATTTCTGACTATTTCTGCTTTCTTCCCTAGAAAATGTATGGCTGTTCTTGGCATCTTCTCCACATTCCACATTCCTTATAAATATTGCATGGAAAACTTGTTTTATCCATGTCTGCTTCTTCTGTATAAAATTAACTTTCCTGCCCTTCTGAGGAGCTGTCCCCTCAAACTTGCCATGTTCTCCAGATATCTATAATTCTTCTTAGGCAGAGGGAGAATCTGTGCAATGGCTCTGTCAGTCTCCACTTGCTGCTTTGCTCATCAGCTTCCTGTACACTTCTGATTTCCTTGTCTCTCGTTAGAGGTTTCTGCTCCCCTCTGGTAGCCTGCCTGGAACTTTAATCCCAAATTGCCTTCCAATACATGGAAGGGGAGTACTTGTGCCTGTAAACTTTGCAGTAGGCTGCAGATACCACGTAATATTCCAGCTGAGACATAATGGACCTAGTTCTTTATCTTTCCATAACAGATTGATCTAATAGTAAAACTCCTTAAAATCACTTTCAAATTATCTAAGAGTGGAAAATATGCCTTCATGGGAAGATCAACAGAAGATACAAGCACTTTATACGGACGTTTATTCAAAGATATGTGATCTGAATGAGGGTAAGGCTTTTCAGCCTTGTTGACAAAGGTACAACTAGATGGTTATCCTGCAATCTAGTTGTGCCTTTCTTAGGGTGACCTCTTTGAAGTCTGTTTATCTCGCTTTTGAGTGGAAAGTTAAACTTGTAAAGGTGGAAGAGAAACACCAGGTTTCAACAGAGTGCTCCCAAGTCTCTTTGTTCCATTTATTAATTAACAAATTTCCCATGGGTACATCTGAAGTTGTTTGCTGCTGTGTCCCAAGCTCTGCTCTGTCTATAAAATGAACTTATAGCCCTGGAGCTCTTTGGCCAGTTCCTAACCTTTAATCTTTTTTGAGATATTGAGATAGCCTTCTCTCTGTCTCCATAATCTATTTTCCATATGCCTCCTGTTCAACAGGAAAGCTTTCCAACCTACCTATTTCTGTACACATACAAAGGTATCATCACAGTATCCACTGGCATATTTGCCTGATTTGGGTATGATGGTTGAATTCTCTCCATGCATATTCATCAGTGACCCCAATTTAATGGAGAACTAAAAACCTAGCAAACTGCAGGCTGTGTGCCTGAAAGGTACAGGCAGTAAACAGGCCTTGCAATTACGAACTGTTATGATTCTGTAAAAGTCTGTCACTACTGTCAGGGACAGACATGATTTGATTACTCTCTCAGCCTAGCAACGTGACAATGCTTCAGGAGAGTTTTTAAATTTGCCTTCATGTTTTCCCCTGTCAAGAGCTTTGTTATTATTTGGTGTTTGTTAGCCTTTCTGTGGGCTTGAGAAAGATTTCTGACAGATATATTGTCAGAGTAAACTTTCCTACTTTCTGGAAAGAAAAGGTAGTCAATCTGAACACTGTAATAAAATCATAATTATTAATATTGGGAGGAACTTTCTCCAGTAGAAAAGGAATCTGTCCAGTGCAGTGTTGCTGGGACCTCCAAAGTCCCACTTGTAGCTTGGCTTTCTAAGGATATTTTTGTGAACGTGTCTTGGTCTACACATGCCTCCTGTGGCAAGATCTCTGACCTGTTCTGGCCTTAGTGGTTTCTCACAAGAGACTAGTTTTCATCTACTATTTATGCTAGTTCCCTAATGATATGCTGCCTACTGTACTATTTTATTTCAGGACTTTCTCAGTAGTGCTTGTCACTGGGACAGAACATCCCATAAAACCCCTATGGATATGTTTGATACCAAGGTTGCATTAATGGAGGACTGGAGAGTAGCAATAGGAGGAATATTGGGATCTGCAGGGGAAATGGTGTGGGCAGGATCTTGCTCTCCCTTAGTCTCTTAGCAACAGCAGGCCCAACGAGTATGGCATTGCTTGCTGGGGGTGTGCAGTTCCCTTTGTTAGATGAAGAAGAGCAGAAAAACTTTAGCACAGATGAGATGGAGAAATGAAGGGAGGAAGAGTCGGTAAGAGCATGAACCATATCACCCTGAGAGAGAAATGATGAATTTGGTACACAGCCATCAATGAACAGGTTATTCTTTTAGCAGCAATGGGATGACAGCGAGGAAAAAGGTGTTTTAGACTTTCAGAAAGAAATGTATTTGCACAACCTTTGGCAAAATTTTATCCCTTCCTGTTAATGATCCCCACTGGGGCTCCTGACATGGATAGATATCATTAATTAGTACCTGAGTTGGGCAGCTCACCTGCTGTCTTTACTTGACACCAGAAACTGACTGCATCACACAAGTAATTTTCGACATTATTGCTCTTCTGAAATATGGTATATGTTTGCAGGCAGAATGTGGGGTTTTTTCCTTTAGGTAAATAGTGAGGTTTTATAGATAAAATGCACTAAGTCTCAATTGTAATGGAAAAGGAGAGGTGAAGAAAAGAGGATGGGACAGGAGTACTAATGTTCTGCTTAACCTTCTTCTTACTGAAAAAATATCAGTGTGTTCTTTTCTCTGGAACAGTGCCACTTGCTTTTTTATATCTGGAAAGGCATTGTATTAAAGCCATTAAGAAATGTTATAGGTGGTGATGGCAGTGCAGCAGCTTAATGGCAGCTTCCAAAGACCCCCTTTTTCACAGCTGCCAGGTCGATGCTGAATTGAAGTGCTTGCAGAATGGCAGTATTATTTCTTCCTTACCTTTATAACTTTCCTTTTTTTTTTTTTTTATGATGCCACATTAGCACATAAAATGGAAAAGGGAGAAGGATCTTCATTTTAACTTTAGACCTTCTCTTTTCAGCTGGGAATGATGACCTACAAAGTATTCCATAGGTTAAAACCAGATCTTGAAGTCAGAGTTATAGTCTCGATTGTCTGTCTTAGCATTGGCTGTGATGGTTGGACTTCAGCTTCTCTGCAAACATAGACCCTGAATTCTCTTCAAAACTTACCCAAATCCAGCTCTGAGCACTTTGCCATACCTCACACCACAAACCTCCTGTGGAACAGGTTGATATTTACTTAGAATGTCTATCTGCCTCCACTCCCTTTCCAAAATATGCCTGAAATAGATACTTTTAAGGTGACTGGTGTGGGAAAACAAGTAACATATGAAGAATTGAAAGAATATTATCAGCAGTGGATATATGAGGATCAAGAAGAACCAGAGCCGATAAAAATAGAAATGGACAATGGACTTGAAACACTGGAAGTTTCGATGTAAAAATTTGCAGAAGAGTTTGTGTGGGTTGTAGGTTTGAAAAGTTTTCTGTCCATCCCCCATGTTCATTCCCTTCTCATGTAGTTCTCCTGTCATTTGATGAGTGTTGCCCCATTGGCTATCCAGTTGTCAGTTGTCCACTCTGCTCCTGCCCTCGCCCAATCACATCCAAGTTCCAAATCCTTCCCCTCAGACCTCCCTCCTCTTTCCAAAACTGTTCTTATTGGATGTTTAATGGTTGCTGACTCACTCACCCATTCCCCTTAAGTTTCCACCCAGTTCCGAGTACCTTCCCTAGCTGACCCCTTATAGATTGGCTTTTTCTTTAATAAATTGCTTCCTTGTTCCCCCTCTCGCTGAGTGCAGAGTGTGTGCTTGGGAGCCATCCCCTCTTGGTCATTGACCATTAGACTGGTGTTATATTGTAGGGCAAAACTCTTCATTGCTTGCAGCAGGCGTGGCAGCAGATGATCTGATAAACTCTCTCCAACATCTGACTTCCCTAGAGAGTACTATACAAGTACAGCCTATCTGCAACTACCCCTGATTCGAGTTGTCACTGAGGGTACACTGAGTTGTGAATATGCCTGGTTATTGGCACCTTTAATTTAGACTGTCCTGTGGTGTTCCTGCATATATTGGTTTGTGTAATAGCTACAGTTTTAGGTACAGCTAAGTTTTCTATAGTTCTTCTTACACTGTAAGCCACTGTAACATCTGTTCCAATATTGGATTTAAATTGTCCATGTCTGACTGTGCTGTGAATCAGGTAGTGAGAGCCAGTAAACATAGAGCTGATGCCATTGGCCCATCAGGTGTGAAAAGTGAAAAAAAAAAAGAAAATGAATGTACTGAAAAGAAGAGAAGGAGTGTATGTGTATGAACAGTCAGAAGAAAAGCTTTGGGGGGTGTCTCTTAATCTCAGTGATCAATGTGTTGGTAAGAAGCTGATGTGTCCAAGGAGATACTGGAAAAGGAACTCAAAACCAAAATGTATTTGTAAAAAAAATTCTGCAAGCATGTAGTCAACAGGCAGGCCTACTAGGACTCTACAAGCTTCCTTAATAAAATCAATAACTACTTTTAAAAAACAGCCAGTTTGACCCCCATACTAGGTGTGATCCCAACAGCCTTTTGTCAGACACGGTTTTCCTCCAGAGAGCAGGAAATACCATGTAAGTGCCAGCTAAAAATAATTCTTTAAGAAGTCTAAAAGAAAATGAGAGAGAAAATCAGCAGGACTCTTTTTAAAAAGAGATTGATGTCCTGTAGTATATATAAATTGATGATGATTCCAACTACGTTAGTGAGAAATTTGGCTCACAGGCCTGACATTTGTCTTTTAAGCTTGAAATATTGAGGGCTTACTCTGAAAAACATTGAGTAGAAGGATTATAGAAGGTCAGCATTACTTTTGAAGCATGACTGTGGCATAATGCTTGCTTTGAAACCACTGAGTCTGTATTGCAGCAGAGAATCTGACCCACAGATTCATCCTCTTCCTGAGAAAAGGATTCTGTCTCTCACATGACCCAAGCAAGAGAAAAACCTACAAACAGCGCTGAGCTGACAGTTCTAGTGGTAGTGCCAGAGACAGGACAGAACCCAGCTCATTCCTCTGTGCTTGCTGTTTCATTAGTAAAGATAAGATTTACAAAAGCATGTAGAACAGATAAACTGACTAAGAATCCCTTCTGTAAACTCAGAAATCTGACTTGCTTTTTAAGGTGTTTCCAGCAAACTCTGTTTCCAGAGTTCAGAGGAGATGCTGTCAAAACATTCCATGTTTATTGTATTGCTCAGAAGGTAAGGCCAGTGTTTTCCACAGCATTGTCATCAGCAAAGAGGAATTACAGCATCATAACTGAATCTCTCGGTGAGGCTGATCTAAGGGAGGATGAAAACTGACATGCAGCTGATATTTGTATCAAGATGGAAATATCCTTTCATTTCTATTCAACATGTATAGAGTCCAGTTCTGAAATCTGTCCTCAGCCAGCAATGCCTGGTCAGTGAAAAGGAGGTTCACTGTAAGGAAAACAGAGGTCTGTGTTGCAGGCTTCTGTGAACTGACTCACCTCTGACTGAGCAATGGTGCATTACTGTCAGGGGTTTGGTTTTCTTACTTGAACACTCTTAAACAATTGAAAGCTTTCACCCACTGTGATGATAAATTAGGATTGAGATTGAACTGGAACTCTGGGTCATGACTATGTGTACCTAAAAGCCGAATCCAAATATGAGCTCTCCATCCAGGAACCTCCTCTAGGACAGATTAACTAATCTAATGACACAAAGTGAACTTCATGGGTTAACAGTTCAAGAGTGTATTTCTTCAACAGCACAGGTGCTGGAATCACTGTCTCTGGATGTCTCTGAGAAAAGGCTGGATGTGGCACTGAGTGCATGGTCTAGTTGACGTGGTGGTGTTCAGTCATGGCCAAATGTTGGACTCAATCTCAGATGTCCTTTCCAACCTCATTGGTTCTGTGATTTGCTCTTCATCTTTGCCTTACATATATCTCGGGAGCCAACAGGTCTCATTCTAATATGACTTAGAAATGTGAACAGTTCTTTGCACACCAGGTATTTTCGTACCCATCAGTGCACAAGCTGTGCTGTCTCTGCCACATTCATGAGTTTTGTTTACTGCTCTAGCCTTACTCTTCTTTAAAAGGAGATTTTTTAAAGTTTCACCTTTTCTAAGTGACCAACTGAAGCATTTAAATTTCATTCTTTTTCAAATTCAGTGACTCCACTTGACCCTTTAAAGGACAGATACTGAAGCAGTGTTTAAACTAAATGCCATTTCTAAGCGAACACCCACAAACTTATTAGGCATTTGCTCAGGAGTACATCCAAGTTACATTAAAAGGACCAAGCTGAGACCCATCTGCTTTTTAAATATATTTGGCTCAGTCCCCAAAACTAAGAGCAATAATAAAATTTTTTAAAAATAGTGGTTTGTGGTTGTCTTCTGAGACATTTTACAAGAAAATTTTTCTCTCTATCAGTACTTGGCATGACCCACAGGTGTTCATAATGTGACTTGGAGAATGTGTTTTTACAAGTACTTTAAAGTACAGTTAGTAGTAATGCAGAGAGGATTATGTTGGCTTCTACAGAATCAGGTTGGTCTTCCTAAGGGAAGGAAAAGCTCTGCTCAAAACTTCATCTAGGCAAACAGACTTTCTGGGGGAAGGTCCTTACTCATAAGCTGAATAAAACTTTAAAAATGGTCAGTGTTGTTAAAGCAAAGAAGAACTTGAACAGTTCAAAATTAAAACTGCCTTCTGACATTTTCATATTATCAAGATTCTTCTGAAAATGCATAACAGTGGTTCATTTTTTATGTTATCAACTGGGTTTTCATTTTTAAAATGGTCATTATTAGCTTTAGTTTTGGAGTAGAAAAGCAAAAGCTTTTCTAAAAGTATCTTTACAAAACCCTCCCCCAAACCACAACCATCTTAAAAGCTTTAAATTTTGGCTTTTTCACCTAGAAAGCAGTGACGTCTACTGATCACTTCTGAGGAAAAGGCTTGAGGAGTATCTGTGTTTAAGTGAAAAGAGTAGAGCTGAATTCCATAATTTAGTACCCACTTCTTTGTTAAGGAAAACAAAACCACACTAGTACAAAACAATACATTTCATTTGTACAATAAAATGCTATTCTCTTTGGAGCTAATGGTGGGTTTGCTTTTACTGCAGCACATCCAGTATTTCAGTTACTCTATTCCTTTTAAGAGGTGACAGCCCCGTAACAGGGATGTGCAACAACTTTTCAGAGGCAAATGTCCCATGATTGAGATTAAATACATTTTTCTTTAATAACCTTCACTTTTGGATGAACCTTCACAACTAATTCAAACTTGTCCAACATAGGAAATGTGTCCACGTCACTGAAATGTGTCCAAGTTGTAACACGTAAAATGTAAGGATGCATCTTAATCCAAGACCCTGCAACCAGTTCTCCGTAAAGGATCTCCTTACATTTGTCATTTATCCCCCCCAGATCAGGTGTTCTCTGAGCAGTCTCAGTACACAGTTCCAACAGTTTACTCAGTGAGCTCAAGTGTTGAATTCTCACCAGTTGGTCTAATGCCAAAAGACCAGCAGCTATTGAATAATTTCCTTCAAGAAGTGTGCTTGAGTATGCATTTTCAGCTGCAAAGGCAGAGTTTGGTGCATCACACAGAGCTGAGCCCCAGCACCAAGGTTTTGACACCCAGTCACTGCTCTGACTTTCAACGGAAACTTCCATCCCTCTGTGTTCTCAGGGTAAACACAGGATGACCCATTTGGTATCACTGATGCACAGCCACCAGCGTGCATTCAGACACTCACAGCCTTTGTGTTCACTTGAGTGAAGTGTCTGTACTGAAGTGGTAGTGCTTAATTTATAACAATGTTGTCCTACTTGCTAATGACATTAATGATGAGAGGGAGAGCGTATTTTTACTATTCCTGAAAGAGGATGGTCTGCTGTTTACCTTATCCTGTGCTATAAACCATCACATTCCCAAGCAGGTAATTCTTAGTCTATTCTGGACTTGGGTAGTTGTCTTTGTGAGGTACCTGTCATTAGTTATTTCCTTTCAGAAGAATAATGAGAATTTAACTTCAGAGATTGTTCCTCAAAAAAAGTAACTTAAAAATACACAAAACTCTTCCAACCATACAGGATAAAACTTCATACAGATAAACCACACAGATAAAAAACTTCAACTGGTACCTTTTAATTATACTGGACTGTTCCAGAAAAAGAAGTCTACCAGTAACAGTCAACAGATTGTCTGCTGAGGGCTTCAACAACCCTAGACTGTGAAAGTCAACTTTTGTTTCCATATTAATTTCAACTAAATCTGGTTGACATCAATGAGTGGGCCAAATTCATCACTCACTTGGAGCCACAGCATTGGCTTTTTGTGTCCTGTCAAACCATTTCTCTACTTGGCCTCTTCTTTGATACAATTTGCTCTTAGTTGTCCCTTCAAATTAGTATCCTATTTCACACCTTTGTCAGAGAGGTTAAAATAGTAAACGTTTCCATTTAGGTGCCTTTTGCCCAAAGATTAAAATGTGCTCTAGTATTAATTAATTAAATCTGAAAGCACCCAGGTCAATCTGGTGTCACTCTGGATATTTGTTTAATTAATTATAGCAATACTACAATGGCTAGAGCTTTAAGATGGGCAGTAAAGAAGTGGTGAGCTCACTTGAAGTCTTGTGGGAATTGCATTGCAAAGATCACATTTATTAAAGGAACCCTAGTTGACAGATTAGATGGCAGCTAGTGAGGCTACTTCCCTGTCAAGTACTGTGTGCAACCACAGTGGTAAACGTGCTTCTCTGTGGTTTGATACCCTCATGGAGTTCTCAGGGGAAGACAAGCTATCTGTGTTCCAAAGAAGCCTGCACAATCCAAGGAAAGCAGCCTACTGGGCTGTTCTCCAAACTGTTCACAAAGTTGGCAGGAATTGCTCTACTAGTGACTTTATATTGCAATATCACTTTAACTTTTCTTGTAATTTTAATCTGAAAAAATAGAAGAAAATTTTCTAATGTAGTTGATCAAGGAGCTAGCAAATACTATGCTTTTGAGTAATTTTCCTTTGAGTATTGCTTTCATTACAAAACTAGAAGTATGTATCAGGACTTTGAAAGATTGAGATAATGGATATTTAAGCGATGTTTTTGTTAGCAGTAAATTAAAAATTTTACTGCTTTTTGTAACTGCCAGTTTGTCATACTTTACAGAGGAATATCAGAAAGGCCACACACTTGCTCAGAGTAAAGGTCCATCTGGCTCAGCATCCTGTCCCTGGATAGCGGCCAAGAAATTATGCCTGGGGGTGAATATGAGAACAAGGAAAATCAATAGTGATTCTTCAGGATACAGCTCCAGCCTTGAGTTGCCAGTGGCTCGTGAACTTCCAGTCTTACTGTGTCAGTGCATTTTCTAAGACTAAACAGAATCTTATTTTGCATCTGAGGGAAATAAAAGGGTATTTGGTATGGGACGGTTTTGTAAATCCTGAGATGTGTCTGTTGTTAGTGATGCCCACAGAGTGCTTAGAGGAGAGAACTCCTTTGGGTTCCCCAACTAGTCTGTGTAACTCAAGGACAGCATTGGTTCCCATCCACTCTCTCTCTTGTCTCTTTCCACAGTTTATGACTTCTTGGTAACATAGGAGCTGTCTCTCTGTTCAGAAACAGGACACACATTGCCAGTTTTTTTCCTATTCTTCCCTCATCATCTCTTGGCTTTATCTGTTACTTATTTTGTCATCAGGCAAAGACAAACAATTTCTCTGTCACATGCACTTCCAGGGCTGGGAGGATAAAGCAGCTGCCCCACAGTATTTCCAAAGAACAGGAGCAGGTTCCCCAGGGATCTCTGAGCAGGCCTGCTGATCTCCTCAAGGCTGGAAGACTGAAACTGGGAATCTCATCTGCCTGTGAAATCAGTCCAGCAAAAAGTATCTTTGTGTTTATGAGCAGACCTCCCAGTGCAGAGTTTTCCTGCAAAGATTTTGGCTGCATGAAGACTGTGCTGAAGGTCTGAGCCAGCTTGATCCAAGACACTACATTCAGCAAGATTAGAAGCAATCAAAACCTTGTAGGTGAGAAAAGCAAAAGCCCAATCAAATATGAAGTAACTCATCTTGAAGGCATATCCTGTTGTGTGGTTTAAAATTAACAGCCTTTTTTTTCTATTTCCATAGAAACACTGAGGTGACTTAACAACAATTTGCAGCAGATTGGTGAAGCTCTGAATGCAGACTCCTGTACAGTCTAACATTTGCAGGTGCAATGTTGTTTGACTTTCTGAAGTAAAATTGAAAAGTTGATACAGCTCACAGATAGAGCAAAGCAACACGTAACTGGAGTGAGAGAATGCATCCAGCAGAAAACTTCTCATCTGTGGGGTTAATAGGTTGTTAGAATGGGAGTAACTTATTATACAGAACTTACCCTGTTAGAACCTGTCATGGGCATAATTACAGGGGTGTAATACATATCAGTGGGGGCCCTCGAACAATCTGCTGCGGGGCTGGGTTTGATCAAATTACTGTAATGCTCTCCATTGTGTCAGCAGGATGTGGGGATACAGGCAGTTTGAAAAATGAATTTGCTACTCCAAGGAGGGACCTAAATATGCACATGTAAAAGCAATGTGTGGGCAGTCCTGGCACTGAATTTTGCCTTCTCGACACAGCTGAGTGCACACGAGTGAGTATACCCTCCATGGTATGGATGGTGTCCATAGACATCTGCTAAGAACTGGACTGAGATCCTCCAACCTTTTCATATCAATTGCTGAACAGATGGTGAGCCATCATCCTTGTTGTTTCACATCCCAGGCTCATGGAGAGATGTAAGCTGGCAATTTCTTTTTCTCAGCTTGGGACCAATAGATCTTTAGAAGTCCAAACATTGTTATTATTCTATTAATTTCTAGTGAACCACTAAGATTTAAGTGCCTTGTACTGAGTATGTAGACAGGATAGAGGCTAGTAAAAATTCTTTGAAAAAGTTTAAGTAAGTATGGAGCAAATTTAGCCATAAATCTGTGAGCTATACTGAAACAATCCTGACCTCCTTTGTGCCAGTTCCAAGGTGCCATTTTGTCCAAAGGAGCATAACTTAGGTGGGATCAGGTGGATGGAAAGTTACCGTCCCTGGTCCCAGCTTCTTCTAGCAATAACTTTTCATCATATGCTCCTGATTTTTTTAGTGACCTGTTGAAAGTGACTTACCTGTACTCATTTTATGTCATGTTGGAAGAGAGTCAGTGTGTGCCTGCAGGTGATTACTGTTTGCTTGTTGCAGTGCAATGGGGATCTTTGGTTCAGGTTTGCTATCTTTTAGTGTGATATCAAGGATTCATCTGATGATACCATTCAAGTCAGATGAGTACTGAAGTATATAAAAAATCTTGGTGAACAATTTATAGTGCCAAAGCTGAGCTGAGAAGCTAAAACCACAAGCATTGTCTCTGTTAGACAGCAAGGCAACAGAAGTTGCATCAAACCATTCTTATATAATGAAGCAATTACGTTTTCTCAGTCTCACAAGTTTCTGAAAACACAGCTTTCACGGGCTTTTCACTGATAACACTTTGAGGCTCTTCAGGGAAAGTATGATAAATAAGCAGTTGCTATTCTGAGTGGTTTTGATCACCAATTTTTACTGAAGAAATATCTTACATCTATACTGATACACTCTCACACCTGAAATAGATCAAGTAGTTGTCACTGAGGGAAGTTGCAAGTCATTAAGAGAAGATCCCTGATAGAATCAGAAACAAACAAACAAACAAACAAAAAAGCCCGACTGTATCTATGGAGGGAAGGAAAAAGCCTGGGTTAACTTTCATGGTTAGAAAGAGAAGTAAGTAATGAAGCTGTCACAGAGTTTCTACAAACCATTTTTTATCCTAATCTTCCTGAAATACTAAATTACGTGAGCTGCAGCAGCAGGCTCCCCAGACAAAACTGTACTGCACACACAAATTAAAAATAAATTATAAATGGCTCTGTACAGGAAAATGTAATTCTTCCCATCAAAGCATTGAATGGACTGGGGAGAACTTGTCTCTTAGGGCTTATAGACACACTTAGAGAAGGCTACCATTTGTCTTTCCAAAGCAATACCAGGTAATATTTGTGGCCAAATTATGCATTAATCTTTCCAAAGCCAGAAAGGCAACTGGGACTATTTAATAATGTGCAAAAGTAAAGATTATTCTTAAATCCAGATTCCAGGTACAAATGGGTGTTGCGTGAGGGTTTTGTGATCCAGACATGAAATTGCACATGTTGTAACTTGGCAGCTCAAGCACACCTCTGTGACACGAGCAGGGGGGCAAGGACTCAGCTCACTCTTGGAATGCACCAGGTCTTCAACGCAGGGAATGCCAGGAGTGTGCGCAGACTGCCCAAGCACTGTATGCAGCAGCACCTGCTCAGTTATACACCACTGTATTTCTGAGGGCACATTCTCCTGATCTTAATTGGTCTCTGAGGAGGAGAAGGAGCAGGGATTGTTATATAATGCTCAGCTGTGTCCAAAACTCACAATCCTTTGGGGCCAGATTCAGAGGTATGTCAAAAACCTGTAGTTCCCTCCCACATCCTCTAGAACCTCCAGGAGACTGCTGGATGGTCAGCATTTGGTTCTCTTGATAATTCACAAATGCCTGGGTGAAAGAAAACCTGTGGCAGTTTCATTGTTGCAAGCAGACAAAAGCACAAAAATACTGAATCCAAATGAAACTGCTGGCAGGATTTTCTAAGACCAAGTACAGCCTGCTACCTGTGCAAAATGCCTATACACATGGTTTTGTTCTTTTGGAGGGTAATAATTCTGAGCTTTTTAATGACCACAGATGGGTAAGGGCTCCCTCTGGACATATTTCAGATCATAGTAACCATAATAACTATCAGCAAAGAACCTCAAACACCTAGATGAACTCCTGTTATAGAAATGACTCAGGGGCAAGAGCAGTGATTCAGAAGGTGAAATATTACTTCACATAGCATGTGGGTGTTCTTCTAAGGTTTCCATCCAAGGATGGACCTTGTTTAGTTTATGAGATCTGACAAGATCACAGCCCTCGCTAGTAGAAAGCACTGCACTAACTCGGAGGTGTCAAATCAGCCACCTCTGAGAACATACACTAGTAACATTCAAATTTCTCATTGAGCCCTCAGACTTTTCTGTGGGTACAATTTAAGTAAGAAAAGGGAGAATAAATCCCAATTACATATTGAAAATTCTGCTGAAAACATAGGAAAAATAATGTTAATTAATAGCAATGTTGGTACTATGTGAAAGTCTATTAAAATAATCAGACTTACACATATATCACATGTAGTCTCAAAGCACCTCATAAACATTAGTTAACTTCAATAATCAGCATTCCTGTGATACAGAAGCATAGCATTCTATTCCTCTGTTTTACAGAGCTATGTCAGCCTTCTGAGGAAGACACCACACATCTAGAAAGCAGCAGGAAACAAGCTGTGGCCGTGGGGTCTTGGTGGCCTTTGTGCATCTGGAAAAGGTCAGGACTGCTTTGCTACTCTAATTTACTCAAGTAGGGAAAGCAGACAGAAAAGTCCCTATCAGAGCAGCTCTGCAGCAACGTAGGCTGCACTAAAGCAGCTGAAGTGTGATTCTTACCTCAACCCTCATAACCACCAGAGTCTGTGCAAGAACAGACATATCTGGGAAATTCCCCTTTCCCAAGAAAAGAGCCAGGCCCTTCTGGGCTCCTGTTGGGATGTTGCTGCAGTCTCCAGCTACATGTCCATTACAGTGTCACATTGCAGTGCAACGCCCTGGCAGGCTGTGGTTGTTCCCTGCCTGTGAACATGTCCCTGAAATAAGTGACACATCTCTGATGTCTGGATGAGAAGCCTGGCAGGTGGCTGGGGTAGATTGGCTGCTCCTGCTGAAGAACTTGCTGTGGAGCCTCTGCATTATTTCTTTCAGGCACTAGAATACAGCCATCATCATGTTAGCGAATACCCATGAACAAGTAGCCTCTTAATCTTACCAAAAAAAAAAAAAAAGTGTCCACGTACAAGAGCATAATTTCATGATTAGGGGTGAGCAAATAAGGCACTTAGGGAGAGGGACTTAAAAGAGCATCATTAAAGACCTGTACAAGTAATAGGCTTTTTCAGCTGGGAAGGTGCTTGGATTCAGCTGAGCCCAATTCCTGGCTAAGGTATTTGAGTAGGGTTATGAAGAGAGGGAAGGGTGAGAACATGTGGATGGCACTTCAGGATGCATTTTACTATCAGACATTGATCTAAGAGCTGCCAGCTGGGGAAGGAAGTGTTCTTCCCTCAAACCCTGTGTGGTCCTTTGGCTTTCTTTATACCAGCTCTGGCATTTATTTGGCCACAGAAAAGTTAAATTCTGGTAGAAAAGCTGTCAGAGACTTCAACTCCACAGAAGAAAAAAGCACAAGTTCACTGGCTCAGCTTTGGAATCTGGTTCACAGTGGCAACAGGCTGGGAAGGGGAATGGAGCAAGGCCAGCTCTGAGCTGAGATCACTTGTGAGACAGGCTATTATTTCAGGTCCCCTTGAGATTCTTTTTGGATTTTACTTTATTTTGTATTTGGAGGGTTTTTTCTTAATTTTTTTCTCTAATCAAAAATACTTTATGTGACTCAAATGATCAAACAGTTTGCTTTAATAGAAGTGAATGTCAGATCCTGTGAATAACTACTGACTTACATGCAAAGGCCTTTTACTTCACCAGCAACTCTGTGGTTAAAGAGAGCTGTGATGGGAACAATGCTTTGAAAATTCTTTTTCAGGAGATTAAAGTCTTCAATGGAAACATGCAGCTTTTAAATGAATGTCCTGTTGTTATGCTGAGGTTGCCTACACAAGTGCTAGCAGAAAATCTTCAACTACCACTCTGTTTGTAGGGTGGGGACAATTCAATTGCAATAATAACAAGGTGATTCTAAAAGAATAAATTCTCTCTGCACGAGCTATGCCTTAAATATAGATCATTGTTGCAGTGACATCTCCAAACAATTATTCATCACAGGAGAAGTCAGTTACCGTGGGCTGTGGAGCTCAGTGACCCAGCAGTGGGAACATGTTGGGCATACTTTTCTTGTTATATTTTCTACCCTGACCTTTTCCTAGGAGTGAGGGAGAAATGATGCTGTGGAAGCTGGGATTATTTGTATGTGGCTTTGACAAGCAAAATGGTCTTTTCTGGATGAGCTTGATAATCCTTGGGGAAAGGGGAGAACCTAATTAATTAACTGTTATGTGTGATTGGAAATGGGACTTGTGTTATCTTGCTGACAGGCTGCCAGATTGAAGCAGCAGTTACTGCCACCCTTTATCTTCTGAGACCTAAGGTGTGGGGCTTTGGCAAAGTGAGTCTGGGCCTCTTCAACCAGCATAATGACAAGCTGGGGATAAAAATTGAGACCTTGCAGCATATAAGTATGGAAATGTTCACCCTCCTTATAGGTGCTCTGTGGGCAAGCAAATGAGGCATTAATTTACTTTTTGAATTGGAAATATAAGTAAAATAAAAAATACAAACTGCACTTGAATGCCATGGTAACATTTCTGTAAAGAGTTATTAACTTCTGGAAAGTAGAGGTAAAAGCTCTAGAAATCAGGAAAGATTTCATTATGCAGTTTGGTGTAGTTACATAGTTCTTATTAAAGAAAATCTCACCTTCAACATAAGCCTACCATTTTCTTCCTGTCTTTGATTTTTTTATTTATTAGTTTTGTATGTGAGTGTGAATATTCTCCTAGTATGATTCTTGATCTCCAGGTGGTTTGTCAGCTCTCTGAATCTGAGAGAGGTCAGAGTTGATAGGCCATGGTGGTCCAAGGGTAGGATAATAGAACTGTAAAGGTTGGAAAAGACCTCTAAGATCAAGTCCAACAATCAACCACCACCAAGTTTACCACTCAATCATTTCCTCAAGTACCATATCCACATGTTTTTGAACACTACCAGGGATGCTGATTCCACCACTTCCCTAGGTAGCCAGTTCCAATGCTTGAAACACTTTCTATGAAGAATTTTTTCTTAATATCCAATCTAAACCTTCCCTGGTACAATTTGAGGCCATTTCCTCCCATCCTGTCACTTGTCACCTGGCATAAGAGGCTGACCCTCACCTTGCTACAGCCTCGCTTCAAATAGTGTAGAGAGCAATAAGGTCTCCCCTGAGCTTCCTTTTCTGCAGGCTAAACAACCCCACCTCCCCTAGACACTCCTCTTAAGACTTGTGCTCCAGACCCTTCACCAGCCTTGTTGCCCTTCTTTAGAGGTGCTCCAGTACCTCAGTGTCTTTCTTGTAGTGGGAAGTCCAAAACTGAACACAATATTCTAGGTGTGGCCTCACCAGTGCTGAGTAGAGGGGTAATTCTGTTCCATTTCTGTTGATCATGGAATTCAGGTATTTGTCCTGGGTCTGGGTTAACTTGTATGGGTTAATTTAAAAGGTATTGTCTCTGTGCAAGCAAATACCAACAATTTCATTTTCTTGAACACCAAGAAGTGAATGGCAAAAGAATGAATGAAGGCAAACTAGTTCACATCTTCATTCAAGCAAATACTCAAGTAATATAATTGAGCAAATTACTAACTACAAGTATATCTGGGAACTAATAATCATAGATTCTCCTCTGAGTCTGCCAGGTGCATATAGCACTATATATACTCTGAATAACCAACAGAGACATGTATGACATGTACTGAAATAAAACAGAGTTGCAATCATGCAGCTTCTAGCAGCTGCAGCTGCAGCTTATTTACATAAATAGAGGAAATGTTTTGAAGCTATTTCCATTCCTACTGGAACTGCGAGGACCAACTCTTTCTAAAACACTGAAATAAATCAGCCAGTTCAAATAAAATGAAACAGGCCTGAAATTCTGTGTTTGGATTCACATCTGATCCTGACCTTGGACTATCTTGATTAAGCAAGCCAGTGTAGTCATTGACTTACACTCACTTGCAGAGGAGCAGAGTTCAACACTGAGCAGTAGAATGCAGAGTGAATCTTACTCTTTTCTTTCTTTACAGCAGACTTTTTTTTTCCTGTAGTTCAGAGTACTACTTTGCCATGACTTTAACCTGGTGGGGATCAGAACGCAAAATGCAAAGAGAGGGTTGACCAGGCATTCACAGAGTTGCTTGCCTGGCCTTTGGGAGACTTGTGTGTCACCCTGAGCCATGCTGCCTAGACCACAGAAGTACTCAGGCTGTGGTCTCCTGAAGACTCAGGAGTGATGGGCAGACCCTGCTAGGTCAGTGAGCTTCTGATGGGCCTGGGGTGGGAGACACTGGCTCTGGCCACAGGAACTGGAGCTTCTTAAGGCAGTCTTCTCTGCCCAAACTGTGCAAATGCCAGCCTCAATGGCAGGGTTGTCAGTAGGGACCACAGGTACCTCCCTCCGCAACTTTTGGCCCCTTGCTGCAGGGCAGCAGTGCCATGAGGGTGTGCTAAGGCTGCCAAGCCAAACACAGCCTCTGGCCCTGACCCTGTCAGAGGGGCAGGATCTCCTTGCAGAGGGAAGGGCACACAGCTTGGCTGCTCCAGTGCGGTGTCCCTTGTCTCTCTGCACCATGGTTCCTTGGGAGCACTTGGAATGGAGATAGCAACACTGTCTGCCCCCACAGAGAAGGTGTGAGGCTAAGGGAATTAAAAGTCATGAGAGTGAGGAGAGTAAGTTAATTGGTGACAGAAAATTGCCTGAAACATATGAAAATACAACTTCCTTTTTGCTCATCTCCCCTAATTACATGAGGCATTTTAAAGACCTTTATTATTCTTTACACTGGAACATAACCTATAATGTTTGTCAGCAGAAAGCGACAGAAAAGCCACCACAGTAAAGGCCGCTGAAGAAAAGATTAAATTTTTTTTGCGTGTGTTAACATTTCTGTTATTTTGCAAGAAATACAAAGACTTTCTCTCATTTCCTCCTGCTGATTTCCTTCTCTGTTGAATCCAATGCTTTTCCACTCAGATATCACTCTGTTAGACGTGCTTCAGCTAAGCAGGCATCCAGAAAGATATCACATTAATTTACTGCCCTGAAGATATTCATCCTCACGAACCATGATGCTGATCCACATGCTAAAGCAAAGATGGAGTCTGTGACTGCAGCAGCGGCTTCTGTCTGCCCAGTCTTTTGAAAGATGAGGCATTTAAACCACATCAAATATTAAGAAAATCAGGAAGTGAATGATTACCTCCTAAAAAAAATGAACCACAAACCCAGTAAATAAAGATGTGCAGTCATTCAGCTGCTTCACATGTTCACAGTACAACTGTAGGACCATAACAAAGTCTGTGTCTGCTGGGGTTTTGCTGAAAAAAGCCTTCGGCATAATAGCTACCATTATTTTTGAATATTTATTTGGGATAGCACTCTGAGGTCAAGCCCCCATTGTTTGAGGCATTGCTCAAACACTCAGCAGAGAGCTGACAGTCTGAGAGGTGAGACTTTTAAGGTGGCTGAGACAGAGAGGAAGGTCAGAGAGACACAGGAATGTAACAGGAACAACAATTAATGTCGTGGCTGTATTCAAAGCGATGCTCTCTTCTCCTTCAGCCCATAATACAGCCTGGAGCCAAGTGACTGACTTCTTCCTCAGGCTCTTTTTTGTGTAGTCAGTTGTTTTGTGTGCAGCTCATTTAGGAGAGTTTATGCCTGCACCATAGTCCAACCGATTTATATAGAGAGCTTCTTAATTCATTGTCTGAACCATAAGTAGACCCATAGGTGGGAATTTGACATAGAAATCTTAAATCTGATCAATAGCAAATTTTTCCAAGTTAGAGGCCACTGAACATATGGTTTTATAAAGAAAAAAGTCAGGACACATCATTATAAGCAGTGCTCATTTCCTCAGCAATGAGACAGTGCGTGCACACTGCCTTGTAGTCTTTCTTTGTGACTTTGCTCCTACATGTGTTACTGATCCTCTCTGACAGTACATGTGGAAATGAAACAATTCTTCTGTTACACTTAGAAGAGAAAAGAAAAGCATAAAGTTAGAAGCAAAGCTTGTGCTTTCTTTTTCTCATACTTTGTAAAGATCCTGGTTCTAATAAAACCAGATGTTCTGCCCTGACAAGCCTTTCACTCGCAGTATTTGGCTAAGCACTGTTACTGTAAGCTGCCATACTGTGACTTGGCCAGCTGTTAGTATTGCTTTTCAATCAAACTGGTTTAATCTTCTGTCTCATTTCACTTCGTGACTATTTATTGCTGCTCTGTGCTCTGTGTCTTGTTTTGATAATTTAATAATTCAAAAGGAAGTACTTTTGTGAAGTATCCAAAGTGTGACTAAAGGTTGTTTGTAGCATTTTTTTTCTTGTTTGGAGTTTTTAATTCTTTTTTTTTTGCAGTTAAAACTTCTCTTTTGCAAGATTATAGATCAAGATATTCAATGGCCTAGATCCATTCCCAGTCATTTCACTGGGACTGTGTCTGCTAACCAAATGTGGGTCTTTCTTTACCTATTGCATTTGCTTCTGCTTTTTTTTTTCCACTCATACACCCCCTTCCATCCTCTCAATTTCTCTGCATCTCTACTCACTTCTGATTAGTGTCTCTGTTTTATGGCTACTCCTGGTGTAGCCCCTAGGACGCCGTAGCAGTTACAGGGTTTGGGACCAAAGAAGCCTGGATGAAAGCACTTCCCCCAACACAGCTGTATTTTGTTGCACCTGCATCAGTGACATGAGAGGGCACTATAAAAACACTAAACTGGATCCAGACTGAAAGACCTGACAGTTTTGTTTCTCAAAGCTCAGCTGCCTGGGAAGACTTTAGTAGTTGCTGTCAAGTTTGCAAAGAGATTTGAGTCAGCTGAGCACCTAAAACTCAGCCCAGAAACTATTTGTGCAGCCCTTAGTCATGTGCCAGCTCTTCAAGGAGGGACGTGTCAGCCCTTTGCAGAGCTTTGAGACCTCTTCAGTCCCCCAGAATGGCACAAATGTGCCACCTGGTCCCTTCCACAGAGACAAGGGAGTTGGTGAATGAGCTCTCAGGTTTAATCTGGGCCATGAGCTTTAATGGAAATCAATGTTAATTAACAAAAACTCATTCCTGTTTAGGATGAAGCAAATGCTGGTTAAATTGCAGGATTAATCACTCCAGGGGCAGACTGGCATTTCTCATTTTCTCTTGGCATGTGTAGAAACCACCCACATGTTTGTAACTTACAGCTCACTCACGCTGTGTGATGGCACAAAGGGGCAGATTTGTCAATCTCTGGGGACCAACCATATGAAACAGTTTTCTTTGCTCAATCGTTGGCAGAGGGTGTGGGGAGCAGGGCTGCCTGGCTGATTTGTGCCTGGGAAAGCCAGCTGGTACTGCCATGGCTGCTTTAACAATTAGGAAAGAGTGCTATTACTGCTGTCTTTGGGGCAGTAATCCATCAGAGACAATAAACGTCTTTTCACCCAGAGCAAATAAACATCCCCACATGCATGGAGCCAGGAAAATCTTCCCAGCTCACTGCAAAAGAAGCCAGGGCCAGTGTGAAAAGCTACAACAAACCATAAATACTGATACTCCTGGGGAGTGCAAGGGTGAAGGGGAGAGAAATTGAGCCTCAAAGGGCTTTTCCTTTCCCTCCTGACAGATAAGGGTGTGCTAACCTTGATTACAGCATTAGTGTAAAATCCCTGCGAGCAGAAACCTTTCAATTAGCAGTTCTCTGACTTTTGCAGTGATGCTGCCTTTGAGCCTCAAGCCCCAGCAAAGGCAGTTCTAGTCCCTTTTCCCTCTTGCCACCTCATCCCCTTGGGCTCAGGTTAAATGTGAGAGGCATAGAGAGGCAGTTAATGCAAAAACTCCTCTCATAAGAGCACCTTCATAGCAGGAGGACTAGGATTAAGAGGGCTGTCTGTTGTCTTCTTTCCCACTGCCTCACCCCATACAGCCATCTGTGTTAGACCCTCAGTCTCAGGTTCCTGATCCTGGGGGACTCATTATGTGGGCAGCAAGCTGAAATGGCACTGCTCTCCTGTAGAGAGTGGAGGGTTGACACTGTTCAGACTTTCCTCTGCAGTGCTTGAACCCTGATCCCATCAGAGTCTTCCAGGAGGGTTTCAGGTGCAAGTTGAGGTGTATTCACTGAACAAACTTCCCCTTCCTGCAGAGATTGTAGCTTGATCAATATAGCCTAAACACAGGCCAGCCTACAGCTGCTTTCCGTACTGCTGGCTTTGGCCAGGAGCAGAACAGACCTGCAATAAACTCTGTGCAGCCACTAGCTGAGGAGGGGAAGAAAAAGTAAAACGCAAGTGCAGGCATGGCACGGGAGCAAGGCCTGCTGACCGAACTGAGCACAGCATGCCAGCAATGCAACTGAAAGTACTCCAGGGTTTACTTCTGATCCAGTGGATAGTTTGGAACAGAACACGTAATACCCCATGGCCTAACCTTGGCTTCTGATCAAGGAGAGATTGATTACTGTAGCAGTGGTGGTGAGCCATGGACAGCTGAGAGTCCCCACGTTAGGCTCCATATCAGCTTTTAGCCAATTCTAATCAGAATCTGATTTAGGGTACAAGATTTTTTTTGGCTATTCCTAGTATCTCTCAAGTTTTATTTGACCTTTAAGTGTCCTTTTCCAAGTTAAATGTTCCTGTTGATATTTTTCTACCAGCCCAAACACAAAAGGTCTCACAAGGTGTAGAGAAGTGTCAGGATATTCTCTGTATGTCTGACTTGCAGCCTCCTCTGTTTTATAGTAAAGACGACTTTGCCCTTCCTGCTGCTTACAACAGATGGATAAATTAGACTTGCTTTTGCCCATTTGCTGGCAACTGTACTGCAAGATCTCAAGCACTTGATGTTAACTGAATTATCAAACCAGCTTCCTGTGAAGTGTAAACTTATTCACTAGGGAAGAGTGTGCCCTAATAGTCAAGCATTTTCTAGACTACTCTTTCTAAAAGCAAGCAATTCCTAAAAAAAAAAAATCCAGATTTCTTGCTGTGCAAGATGTGCATTTCAACAGCTACAGGTTTCTCAGGAGGGTTTTCAAAGTCAATCAGCAAAAGAGCGAAAGGATGGGGAAAATATGGGCCAGAAGATTTTCTTCTTGGCAGATTTTTGAAGTCCATTAATAACAGCTCAATCACCTGCAGGGTGGGAAAGCAGACGAGATGTGAGGGGTAAACCCAGAAGTGCTGAGCTGCTGCTGGAAGGACTGATGAGCTTTGCTGCACTGTGATGGCTGAGAGGAAAGAGGAGCCCAGTTTCCAGATTGGCAAGACCACAGCACCAGTAAGTGGCACAAAGCCCTGATCAGCCACTGGAGGGGGAGAGTGTTTTGTCTCACGTGTTCCTGTGCCCATGGCTGTCTGTGGGTGCCTCACCATGGGATCAGCCCCAAGGATGACAGCAGATAGATGTCCCAGGAACCACTCTTTTGCCCAGGATTGCTCTCTCCTTGTTACCCTCTTTTCTCACTCCATCTTAGCATGGGCTTTGAGGCTTGTTTGCATTGCTTTTATGTTCACTTTTCCGACTCTGAGAGAAACAGGGCACTTGGACCTTTGCTTCTCTCACCATCTCCAGCTGGGGGGGGGTCAATAGGTACCTGTGCCAGGAGCCAGCAGTGTGTTGCTGCTGGGGAAAGATGCTGAATGATCCTTGGGAGAGGTTTCCTGACCCATTAACAACACAGGTATGTCTGGGATGGCATGGAGAGGAGCTCCTCTGTATCCCTGTGTCCCAGCACAACAGGCGTGTGTTGGGCCCAGCCCAGTGGTTTGCAGCAGCCACTCTCTTCAGTCAGCTCCTCTGGCTCACCAGCTGCTCTCATTCCAGGGGTCCTGTTACACAGAGTTGTGAAGTCTGTGCCTCACTCTTGCACTGCTGTTTGTGTTGTCAGAGGAATCTGGGAAGACTTTTTGATGCCAGAGTGCCTGCGTGCAACTCTGGATGCCACTCCAGACCCTCCTTAGCTGACTCTTGTTTTCTTCCAATGGGTCAGGAAGCCTCCTCTCTGTGGTTAGCAGGGCTGTCATCTATGTTCCTGTGTTCAATCCCCCTCGCTATCTCCCCTTTGCTCTGTGCTATTGGTAGGGGCTGGGAGGATGCTTTCCTAGTTTTGCCGGACCAAAGCTCTAGGAACAGATGGGCAAAGCCTGTTGCCGAGTCTGCTTCCTCCCCTCACAGTATATTTGGCACAGGGGATGGGGTACTGGAAACTTGGTCTCTTGATGGCCTTATGCTGGGGCCAGCAGCTGGCATAAGGTTGGTGCTTCCTGCAGTTCTGCAGCTGAGTTTGCAGGGTGGGCTCAGTGCCGTGGCTCACTCTGAGGGGAGTCGTGAGAGCAGGGTTACATTAATTGGGTTCTGGCTCCTGAGGCCATATTTGTTAGGGTGAGATCTCCCCTTTCTCACCCATGTCACTGCCCACAGAGGATAGAGGAATACCAGCCATGCTACAGCAGCTCAGATGAGCAAGCAGAGTTTTGAGGTGAGAGACACCCTGAGGTGGTCCCACTTTTCGATGAAATTGCTCTCACTGGTAAGTTGAGCCTTTCAATCAACAAGACAAGGAGCCTAGTGATATTAGTCCTTACTATAAATACTTCAGTTGGATGTCTTGGATGGGATGAATCCCCACAGAGAACCTTACACCAAGCATGTGTTCTCCAAAGCATCTTTCCCCAGCAGTCTTTTCCATGATGGGTCTTCCACCACCCTGCAAACGCTTCCCTGCCCACAGCATCCCTGTTCACAACGTTTATCTGGCCCTGCAGTGTTTAGGGAGTGTGTCCTCCCTCCAATTTGCACAAGCCCTCTCAGGGCACCATACCAGCATTCCTGGTGGGACAGCATGGAGATGGGGTAAAATGAGCACCGGATTTCACAGCACTGTAGCTAAAGTGCACTTCACAGAGCTTGCAGGGGATGCATTTCATATACAAATAATATGTACTTCTCTAGACAATGGGGAGTGAGCTTCTGCAGATTTACAACCTACAGCCTCCCTAAACAACAGCTGTGCATCCTGATGGACTAAGCAGGGAGTAGAGTAGGCTGCAGAAATTGGCCAGGCTGAAGCGATCTGAGACAGGATGCAGGATCTGGATGCCTGTTAGATTTCTTTTATTCTTGTTGTTGTGCAGTGAACAAGAGAAATAAAACACAGGGGTTTTTTGGTTCCAGAGCTAGCCTAGATGATAATAGATTTCATGACTGTCAGATTCAGGCAGTTTGTTAAAATTAGAGATGATAGATTTATGGCCCAGAAGGGATTGTTACACTATGCAGAAGACCAGACTTCCCTCTCTAATTTCAGTGTTTGATAGTTCTCTTCTGCTTATCAGTATTCTCTCCGCTAGGGATGAAGCTTTCAGGCACAACTCTAACATAAACAGAGATGAATAGTAGCCCAAAGGCTACTATTTTGTGCCAGATTTGGCCATAGCCACCGTGAAAACAGTGGTCCCTGGGTGCTGTTCCTTTCTGGCCCAGACAGCTGCCTCAGCACCTCCCCTTCTCTCCATGTCTGTGGCCCAGGACAGAAAAACAAGTATTTGAAGTTTTGAGAGGAAAGCAAGAACAGGGACAGAGATTTTCACTGTTTCTTTCAAGGAAGATAATGGTTCACAATTAGGATCAGAGCATGATTCCTCTAGTCTACTTCTAGCACACTTTCTTCCTTCTTGAGCATAATTTAGTTTTCCTCAATTCCTCTGGCAAAATGTGTATCTCAGTTGGGCCCTTTTCCAGAATTTTACTTTGCACTCAAATTACTGTCACTTTTTCATTGCATTCCTACTACTTGACACAGTTATCATCCAGTGGGGTGAAATGAGGTGTCAGACAGTAGCTATGATGTCTGAAGTGGACATGCTGTCACATATGTGTAGCTCCTTTGCAGGTTACACAGCTCCTAATTGCTGTGCATCTACTTTTTTAAGGCAATGTTTCTACCATAATTCCATGGGCTAAGAAACTGATTAAAATGTACCAACGGTTTCATCTTTAGTACTTTGAAAAATCCCTGCAGTTGGTGGGTGGCTGTGGGGGAGGGAGTGATTGATGCAAAATGTCCCCTCTCCCCAGGAGATCTTTCTCCCCCACACCCATAATCCTACTACTTCGTACTTATATAACATTGTCATCTCCTATAGCACATAGGCAATTGATTTGTCACCAGAAGGAAGCTCAGCCAGAAGGTGGAGCAAGGGACAGAGGACTGGGGGGTCCTGACTCCTGCTACTGGCATGCAGTGGGCTCTTGGCTTTGGTTTTCCTCTCTGCAAAGGAGATCCTACTGATTGTTGCCTTGTCCCCTCAGCTGATGTGTGATGAAATATATGTTGACAGAAGTGTTTTGAGAATGATGGAACATATAAATTTATTAATGGCATCTTGTCTGATCATCACATTTCTTTCAACTAACTAATGAAAATCACTTGTGAAGGTGTAGTGTGCTGTTCAGCAAGCAAAACCAAACCAGTGACCCTCAGACAGCTCTCCTAAGCATGCAGAGAGAGGCAGTGCTGGAGTCTTAAAGGGTGTCAGGACTGAGCTCTGCTGGTGCTGCACACTGCCAGGCTGTGCTGGGGCTCAGTAGCCTGCAGCACATTGGATGGGCTTGTAAAGGAAGGGTATTTTTAGGGAGAAGGAATTAGGCAATATGGGCAAAATGCATCCCAGCTGAGGGGAAACACTGAGTGATGCTTAACGTATATGTGCATGATGCATGTGTGTTATTTTGGGAGAAAGCTGATCTGCCTCTCCCCTAAAACACATGACAGTGCTGGGACACTGCTCTGAGCTACGTCATCCCTAAACTGAATTGGGGAGAGTTTTGTTCAGTCTCAAACCCCATAGATGTGCCTGTGCTCTTGGCTCAAGGGGGTTAAGGGAGCTGGTCAGCTCAAAGATATAAATGAGGTTTTGTATCCATGTAGCAGCAGCAATGGGAGTGTTAAATTCCTGGCACCAGCACCATGAGTCTGCGATATGACCAGATAAGGAGAAGCTGCTACCCTGCAGAAGCCTGCAAGGGGCAGTAGGGGAGGGAGAGAGTCTGTGCAGTCACTATGCAAGAAGTCAGGAATGGGAAGGCAGAGTTAATTTTTGTCTGCTGTCCAGTTTCAGTGTAACGCCACTGAATTAATCTGCTAAGCTTTAGTATTTAATATTTAGCTCTTTGTATTTCTGTGTATTAAATCTGGAGAAGGAGTCCCTGAGGCAGGAGCAGGGGTTGTTTCTGCTCCTGCAGTGCCCAGGTTGGGCAGCTGCTGTATTCAAATAGCAGCCATAGGTTTAACTGGTGCTCAAAGCGTCATCTCAACTAATGTGAGAAAATTTACCAGGTAAGAGTGTATTGGATTTGCTGGGACCAACACAAAGAATGCAAATATTTCAAGAATCCTTAAAATAAGCAGATGTTGCTGCTAAGCCAGGCTTATCTTCATGGTGTGGAAGAGGGACGTGCCTACCACACTAGAGCTTTGGTCCTTGGCTCCCGGACCCCTTCCACTATTGCTCAGCAAATTCACTTCTTAGCTTGCTGACTTCCTTCTTGAATTGTTAGAGTTTCTGATTTTGAAGTACATGCTGTTTGCCTGCCCTAGTAAGGTTAGCTCATCACTGTTAGAAACACAATGTGTCTGCAACTTTACCCAGCTTTTTAGCAGAAACTCCTCCCCAGCAAGGCTCCCTGCTTCATCAGAGCCATTCCTCTTCCCAGTCCTGCATGCAAGGCATGTGCTGTATGTGGGCCTCATGGTGGGACCTTTGGGAGAGCAGCAGCAGGTGGCATTGGCCACAGTCACGGCACTATGAGCACATCCTTTTCTCCCAAAATTCCAACACACAATTGCAGTGAGTGGCTGTGTAGCAGTGTGTAACATCACCACATCCGGTATGAGCTTTAGTGAGTCTGGTTTATTTCTGGCTTTAGGTTCACCAACAGCAGCCTCTTTTCTTCCTTTCCCTCCATCTTTTACAGAACCTTGGACACGTTATTTATTTATAGACAGTATCTCCTCAAATGACTGTTTTTGTCAAATAAAACGTGTGTGCTCAGCTGGAACTTGCACTGGATGGAAGACAAGGAATTCCTTTCTTGTTTAATGTAGCATAGATGTTTTGTAAATAGGTTCTTTCTTTTCCCCTGAAGTTTTACTCTCCAGTTAGATGTTGGATTGCCATGATACCAAAATTACAGATACACCTGGCAGAAACAGGGAAGACAAGAAAACAGCAGCTTGGGAGATAAAAGTAGAATAAAAAAAAAAGGAAAAAAAAAGAAAAAAATTTTAAAAAGAGATATAGTTCAATTTTGAAGGCCACACTGTTCCTTTGGGCCACTGAGGTATATTGGTCTGTCTGGGGGTTTTGCTCTTTGCTAGGTCACACTAAGCACTTTCCACGAACCTTTGGGAATTAGCATAATCTGGGGGAAGCAGCTCCCAGCCCTTGCTTCACATGACAATTCAGAGTTGGTTACACCTTGCTGCCTACCATCCTGTACTTCTGAGAGGCAGCAAAACAAAATAGATCATCTAAACAGGACAGAGGACAGCCTTTGGGCCTGGTACATTTTGATTAATGTGTCTCTTTGAGCTATGCTTCCTCCACTTTCCAGATCCATGAATTCAGAGTACAGCTGGGCTAACATGAAATTCTTGACTTAAGAGTAACTTCAGAAACAGGATTCAGTGCTGAAACACAGCTACACAATGGGCTGGGATTTAAAAACACAGCACTTGTGCTTTTTGCATGAATTCCATCATCCTGAGTAACAGAAACCAGTTTTTTCAAAGGCTTCCTGCTAAGGTTGATTGAAAGCCACATCCTCCTAACACTTCAAACATTTCTACCTGAAAATACAGTATTTTTTTATTTTAATATAGAAATGGGAGTATTGTTTAGAAAATTGCACTTGTAACAGTTTAGCCTCTAAAATCCAAAGACCTTCCACATACTTATTAGACTTCATTACAATAAAAATGTCCCAAAATATCAAACACATTGGTTTATCACAGTCATTTTCCCTTACCAGTGGAGAATACCCAGCCCAGAGAGGTCACTGGCTGGCTGGACTTCTCCAGCATATGTGACTTGCTGCTTTTCTTCATTAGCAGATGGCAACAAGCCATCAGCTTGTCACTTTTGTGGCTTCAGGTCACCAGGCTTGCACACCAAAGGAAACAGAAGCAACATTTTGTTCACTTCAGCCTAATATTAGAATCACAGAATGGTTTGGGTTGGAAAGCACTTTACAGACCATGCAGTTCCAACCCCTCTGCCATGGGCAGGGACACCTTTCGGTACACCAGGATGCTCAATGCCCTATGGATTGTGGCCTAATAGTCAGAGATGTTCCTGAAATGAGACACAAAATATGCAGAGCTGCAAAGAAGAAAGAGTCACGCAGCTGGTACTGCAGTCACGTTTTTTAGACCTTGTAGTTTACCTGATTCCAAACTGTGGTATCCACGAGTCATGTCACATGTTGGAGGAAATCCCGACCAGGGGCAAGGCAGTCCCACTCACTCTGGCAGCACACACAGGCAGCAGCATCTCTGCTAAAGTCATACTAAAGCAGTATTTTTAACATGACTTGAAAGAACTGCCAGCTCCTCTGTTGCCGAAAATTGGGCTATATTTAGCAATTAACTGTACTCAAACGTTCCTTTCAGGACTTGCACAGGCAGTAAATGGTTTAGTAGATTACCAGAAAGAATCAGATATTCCCCTAGATAAAAACAGTGTTTACTGTGTTAAAAATGTTAACGCAGATGGAAATCTTCACACTTCACAGTACCAACTGACCCTGAGGCAGGGTTGCGAAGGGATATAACCTTGAGGCTTCCTGTTAACATTTGTTTGCTTCCCTTGTGAGAAAAACTTGACTATTCCCCTGTCTTGCTTGGCTCGTGATAGTGTTTTGCATTACTATAGCTCCTTTCAGCTCTCAATCTCAGACCCTTCACTGAAATAACATGGAGGTGGACAAGATAATCAGTAGGTGAGTGTGATCTGTTCCCATCTGGCAAATTCTTACTGTTGAATGTAGTTCTAGATAAAATCCATTTGACCTTCCTGGCATGCAGCAGTCTGTGCCTTCCTATAAACTATAATGTATTGCTAAAAATAACCAATTCCCAGAGTCACAAAAATACACTTGAGGGGAGATTCCAGAAAGCACAGGGCTGCAGTGGTGGCTCTAGAACTTTGACTTAGGGCTTGGTACAATGGCAGCCAGAGCCAACTTTCTACTTGCCATAGTCAAAGTTTTATCTTGTTCCCTTTGGCAAAAGACAGAGAAAGGGGCTGATGATTAATATCTGGCATTTTTCAGGGCAGGCTATTATTTCATTGTTTTACTAGAAGGTGCAAATGTCTGTCTGTCTGCAACAGCAGCAGCAGAGCTGTCATAGCCTCTGCCACGGGTTACTGTGAGCTTTGAGGTCTGGGAGAGCATGACTGGTAAAAGTGTCGTGGTAGAGAGTAGGGCCAGGGTGGCTGGCAGGCAGTTTCTGAACACATGGGCATCCCTCAGTGCATCATATTATGCCTGGCACTTCACTAAAATTAACACCAGTTCCTTGAACAGGTCTATCATCAGCCATCAGGCTGCCATAGGATGGCAGGAGATGGCTCTGATCTAGAGATGACATAGACTGTCATGTAATAAGAACAGGGCCTCAGATGGTCCCAATTCTGCAAAGATTGGAAATGCTGCTGCACAAAGCATATGCTTTCACTTCAATTCTGCAGTCAAGGAGTTTGAGCAGAGACAAAATTAAGCAAGTGTTCAACAGATTTGTTATAATTTTAAGACCTCTGTTTGCTTCAGAGTGCCTGGCATTCAGTATTGTAAAGCAATTTTAATGCTTTTGGCTTGATCTGCAAAGCTGGGGAATTATTCAGCTGGGGGCAAGTGCAAAACATTGATTGCAGGCAATTGGGAGTTTTCTCTGACTTCCAGACAGGAGCAAGCCACAGGCCTACCAGATTCAGTGTTTCTTTGTGTGGTGCCTGTGGATGCTGGAGGTCGTGGGTGCAGGAGGCAGCTCTCCCATCACTCAGAGCCCTTCAGAAAGGACTGGGTGGAAAAAGATCTTTTCAATCATAAAATCACATGTGCACTTGGATAGCAGAGCTGCACCAAGACAAATCCTTTCCTCTGCATGGCAGGGATGGGAGGCATAGTCTGCCTTTTATTTCTCTTGAGCATCTCTGTGAGTCAAGATTTCCTTTGCAAGCCAATATAGAAACTTAAATGCCTGACATTAAATATTCTTTTTAAAGCTGTACTGAACTGGAAAAAAAAAGTCAATTAGAGCTTCTTGCAAAGGAAATAAAAAAGTATATTTGTTAAAGTAGTGACATTTCCTTTTGATAGAAAGCTGGTGTTTCCAAGAGTCTGAGATAAAGGCTAATAGGCAAGCTAATCTAAGAACACAGGAACAAGTCCTTATGCAATCCCTCACCCGTCTGCTCAGCACAAATTCATTTGACCTTTACCACTAAGCAATGGAATTTAGCTTCATACCACAAAAAAAAAAGAAAAGAAAAAACAAAACAAAAAAACCCCAACAAAACTGTCTTGGAGTACACGAGAAGAATTGTGTCCAGGCCATGAGCTTTCTGACAGGAGTCATAGGCACTTTTCTCCACAGTCAAGCTGCATTCAGATGTGGAACTTGTTTTGACCTACTGCAAAATGAGTCAATAGCCATAAATGTAGATCTTGGATCTTGAGGAGATCCCAAAACTTAAGGAGGTACTGGAACCTGAGCTCCAAACTCAAATTTGTCTCTAAGATATGGGGAAAGAGTGCTGCTCTGCAGCCCAGCTCTGGATCTTACACTGTCCTTCATAGTTCTCCTTCTCTTTTTCTGTGTTTCTACTCTGTTCCTTTTTCACCATCTTCCTAGTTATCCTCTCTCTTATCTGCTATGCTTTTCTACAGCTTCTTACTCTTTCTCTATTTCATATTGCCAACACTAAAACACCTATTTCTAAAAGTCAGGGGTGATAATTTCTTGCTCTAAAAAGCATTGCATCTAACATACGAGGAATGCTGTGTCAGAACTCAGTTTTGTGGCTAAGATTCACTAGATGGAGAAGTAGTATCTCTTGTTTTGGTGCCAGCAGTGGTGCTTTGATTACCCTTGGAGCATACCATCCATAGGCAGTGTATCACAGGCAGGGTCAGGCTTAAAAAGGCAGAAACATACTTTCTCCAAGTGTGGGGATTTTTTTGTAACTTAGAAGCTTAGAGATCTGCTGCTTGTAAAGCAAGCAGAAAAAGCTGACTGCAATGGGCTTTCCTCCTTACCCATGAATGAGATGTCCAAACAAGCATCTGGAAACCTCTAGAATTATATCAGGCAGTCCAGTTCCTTCATGCAACACTGCTCTGTTTCTGAGTCCAGGCAATTTCTGTTTCAAATACCCAGTGGATTTTTTTTCTAGTCTTCTTAGATGAGACACTAATTAGCCTCAATCAAGAGTAAAGAATCTTCATCCTCTGGCACTGCATGTTCCTTGATTGAAAAGAGACAAGCTGGTGTTAGTGTCTTACCCCTGTGAAGAAGAAAGGCCTGAGCAGGATTTGAAGCCTGATGTGAAAACAGGTTTTGCTGACAAAGTCATTGGCAGTCAGAAAGCCATCCAGAAGAGCTGAGGCCACCAGGGAGGGAACTGAAGGGAAATGGTTGCAATTTCAGCCTCCCTTTGGAAAGCCACAGTATCACCTTTCTGCATGTGCTTTCCAGTTTTAGCCGGAAAGAGAGATGGGGTGAAGCAGTTTGCACCAATCTTTGCCAGACCCCACCACAATGAGTGTTCTGAGCTTGAAAACTGAGGCATCCATCTCTGCCTTCATTCACCGAGCTTGCTGGACATTTTGCCACATACATTAGCGTGAAAAGGATCTCATACTGGTTCTCTTTCTTACAAACTGATATAACAAACCAGTGAACAATCTCAAATGTCATTAGGCTCAATGCATGTCCTCAGCTAACGGCAGGATTTAGTCTCTAGGCTTATATGTAGTTTATGTCTCTTTCTCCTTGGTGACATATCAAATGCCATATTACCCCAGGAATGCAAAAATTGCTCCATTAAAGAAAATGTGGAAATTATTACTTTTTTCCATCTGCTGCTAACAGGCTTCATAACAGAGTCACAGGCTGGGGTGAATGGAAAGGGCCCACTGCTGGCCTATGCTTAAATCTAGTCCAGCAACAGCAGGATGCTCAGCTCTCATTCAGATGAATTCTGAATTATCTCCAAGAACAGAGATCCCACAGCCTCCCTGGACACCTGTTCCATTGCTTTATCACACTCTCGATAATCCTTTTTTTGTCCTATCAAAATCATAACCTCTCTTGTGTTTTAAATTGTCTCTATTGCCTTTCAATCCTCCTGCTGTACACCTCTCCAAAGGGTCTGGTTCCATCTTCTCTAAACACACCCAATTAACAGGATTTGTGTAATTTAAGAAAAAAGATGCACAGAGTTACAGAATGCACATTCAGACTAAGAAATGAAATATTATGACTCCAGGGGAGTTAGTCTGAGCTACTGGTTCAGATGATTGGTTCACTCAGGAACAAAAAGGTACAAAAATCGTGTTTGATCTGAGAGTCAAACATTGCTCAGAGCCTTGCACAGACCAAAGAATTCAGATCAGATTTATCACTAGGAAGAGTCAAACAGAAACTCCTCTCCAAACAAGTTTCCGAATTAATTGTCCAATTTTGTTTTGAAAAAGCCTGTAAGTACCCCAACACTTTGTGGTGGTCACATCTGAGATGGCCCTTTGTCCTTCCAGGTGGATTTGATAACTGATGTTAAGTGCTGATCCCCTCAGGAATGCAGATCCACTTTAAAATTGGCTGGTATGATGAGTCAAAGCCAAACCCAGAGCCAGAGGCTGTAATTCTCTCACTGTGTTCAGACTTCAATGGCAGCTCTGAATTTGGCTCACTGTGCTGGTCACCTGCTGGCAATGGCAGCAATGTGGGATCATGCAAGTAAACATCTGTGAAACAGGAAACCTTAAAGAACTGTAAGTAAGATGTCTCTCTGGAACTGTACTCTCAGGTATCTGATAAGCTATAGTAAGTCTCCTCTCCTGTTGAAGCTCACACTTCTGGGTACTAGTGTCACCTTGATAGATAGCTGAGTAATACAAAGGTATGAAAAAAATCTGTGTTCGGTGTCAGGCTCAAGAATCCAACAGATGTGTTAAGTGTATGATTAACTCTAGACAGGCATGCAAGACCCACGCACTTGAGTGAGTTCAGAAACAATGCAGGATCAGAGCTAAGGAAGGCAGAAAGCTTTGCTAACTCCTTTTTTTCATCTTTTTTTTTTAAACCAGTGGCATTTGAAAACTAGAGGATGTATCAGTCTATAGGTCTTCATTACAGCAGCTAAAAAGCACATGCCACCAACCACACAGGCACTGATGAAAAATACTGCCTTTTTCAGCAGCAAGGCTAGGAAACTCTGACCTCTGAAGTGTCAGGCAGTCAAAATAGGGATGCAGTTTGAAAGCGATGCCATATGAAAGCTGGTGGAAACCAAAGTGCTCCTATACATACATTTTAATTTTTTTTTTTTTTACTTTGTCCTGAGAAGCATACACCGTCATCTACTGGCCTGTTTTGCTCCCTGAGGATGTGAATAGAAATATGACACATGATAACTAAGACTAATTGCAAAGCAATTAAGCTAAAGAGTATTTTCTTTTCAGAGAACCACGAGTGTTTCATGCCCTAGATAATTGATTTTCATATGCTTTCCCTTGGCTAGAAGTGCAAGTTCCTTGCTACACATTCCCTGCTGGTTTTGGTCACTGAATTCTTGATGTTAGGGAAGGAGATAATGAAAGTTATCATATCCCATTTACTCCTACAGACTCTTGGTTCAGTGGGGAGTCTGAACATTTCTTCCCATCATCAATAATAATAATGGGTCTCACTTAATGAGCTGCCACCAAGATAGGCACGCACAGGACAACAAATTAGCAACTACACATGCAGCCTTGGAAAAAGGAACACCACAGGACTCCAGGATCTCTTCCAGAGCTCATTGATTTGTTGATCCTTTAATGAAATGGATGATTACTGGTCCTTGCAACTTGCTGATTCTGTTTAAAGCACACTGTAAAGGAGGACCATGGTTTCCAAAAGCAGTTTGTGAAATGTAACTGTAGACCATGGGATCAGGCTGACCGAGCAGAGGAGACATGACAGAGGAGGCTGAGAATAGCAATGAGGCCTCTGCCAAAGCTGACCCTGGGGCAGGTGGGAATAACTCTCCTATTCAGACAGAGCAAAAGCAGGGATGAGGCAAAGTACCTGTAAACAAGACTTGGTTAGGAAACTCAGAGCCTTCTGCTTTGAGAAATGCCAAAGCCCATTTCTCTGCAGCAACAGCAGCCACTGCCAGCACGTCAAGGCAGGCAAGAACTGCTTGTCCTCTGCATTACCCTCCATGGTGCTGGACCTTAGCCAATGGTGTTGCGGGAAGTCAGGGATACATAAGGTCCCCGTAGGTAATTGAAAGTTGATTGGATCTAAAATTAGCTGCCAGCAGCTGAACATGTGCTCAATTCCCTGCCAATGGGCACCTGGTCTCGTCTCACTCACAGGAAGGACATGTCCACTTCTCGGCACCGATGGCACAGCCAGCTCTGGCTGCCTGCAGTCTCAGCAAAGAGGTACATCCCTGCCTTCCCCTACCAAGAGGTCAGTGTGCTCAGAGATAAGATGTAGTAATGGCAATACTGGCCTTGTACTGCCCTCATACAATTTTTCTCCAGGTGGAGAGGACTTAAGTTTCCAGCACTGCTAATCCCCTGTAAAGTTCACTTACTAGCTGGAGAGATTGCTTCAGCTTTAATGAAAACAAACATCTTCCTCTGAAATGTGTTGCCTTTGGCTGGGCTGATGTGTTTATCCAGCAGTCAACTTTCGTCATGGCTTGCCTTATTTTATGTCAGATATTATCAGTGCCCTGTATGCTTTAGCTCTGTGGTGTACTTCATGTGTAGTTTATCTGCAAACAGTGCAAACAAAGTTAGTAGCTGGTTTGCTCTAATTACAGCAATGCTGAAGTGTGGGCCCTCAGTGTTGACATTGTTCTCCAGGATCAGGGGAGCAGACATCAGGATTCCCGGGCTCTGATGCCAGCCCTTCCTCTCTGTGTGATCACTGTGGAATAAATTGTGTAAATGGGATCTTTAGAATTAGAAACCTAAATAAATGCAGGGCACCTGAATTAGGGATTGAATATTTTGCATATTTGTGAATATATCAGATGCCTTTAAAAAGTGTATTTTTATTAGGACAAAGAAACCAATTATCCTTTAATTAGGATATCCTCTAACAGATACTAGTCACAAAGGAAGACTAAAATTCCCTATCAGGAACATACAATTTAAAAGAAGTCTGTCAAGATAAAATCCATGCTTAGAGATATTTATTGTCATGAACTTGTGTGATTGTAACAGCCAGAGCTGAGAAAGGCTTCAGAAAGCAAACTTTATTAGATAAATGATCAGTGTTCCTCATTACGGTATTTACAAGTATTTCAGAGTTTTCTGAAACCAGCTGATTACAGAGGAGTCAGACCCACTTTTTAACAAGTTATGACCCATGCAGAAATACTGAGCTCTACTAAACAGTGTTGAGCTCTCAGTGAACCCCAGGGCCCTATAGACAGGAAGCAGATTTTTGGCAGCTGAGGAAGAAGGGCATTCAGAGTTTCTGGGACCAGGTGCATTTGTGTCTGAAGGCAACTGAGAATGAAAGTGAGCCTATAAAGTGATGAGGAAAGGTCTTTGTAACTGGAAACCTGCTCATCACAGAGGCAAGTGAGATGAATTATGGGGTAGTGTAGCCTCCACTGTCACCACTCATTTGTTGCACTTAATGAATTACTGGAATTAGTCACATAATGGATGCTCAAAGACCAGAAGAAACATCCTGCTGCTCACTTGGGCAGAACTGCAGAGCACCTGAACAAAAGCCTGACAAAAAGAGCCAGTGTGGGTAAAAGCAAAGCAAAGTCTGTCTTTGGCTGGGCTGGGAAAGCAAGGAATGTCTCAACTGTCTGGGTCCATCAAAACCAGATGGATTTAGATTTTGGATAAACTATAGGGGCTAGCTGGGTCGGGAACCTGACAGTGCAGTTGCACTGTTCTTTACCAGAATGCAGCACGCATTTCAAAGATGGATTTGTTCCAGAGGCTGGTGGTTTCTGTATCTTATAGGAAAGAGCCTGTAGACCTGTGCAGCTTGAACTTACCATAGAGCACCCATGGGACAGTGGAAATGTAATTTTCTTCTGTAGCCCATCAGCGCAATGCTACTGAGAGTGTTGTTGGCTATGCTGTCCCTTTAAGCCCTCTGGCCCTTCTTTTTTTGCTTTTATTTACTGATTTTCATGAATTCAATTTGGGAACCACAGGCAGAATCTCTAGCTGGCATTTTGTGCTGCCCAATATGTGCTTTGGCAGCTGTGCTGGACCAGAGAATGCCCAGACTGCTGGCACAGGTAGAACAGGTATCTGCCCCGCTAGGGATGCGGTGATCTACCCTGGGGCCAGAGTATGATGGTGCTCTAGTCAGGAGTCACATCTTGGCTTTGAAACTATGTGCTGTATTTCAAATTAGAGCTTCAGTAGGGGAAACTTCCATTCTTAATTAAATTTCTCCATAATGCTATAGCTTGGGACTGGCACATACAGATCTCTGAGCATGATCTCGGAGCTCTCTCTCCTGGTTCCTGCTCTTGAACATTGGGTTTTAGTGTTGCTCCTGGGGCTTCACTCCTTTAGCAACAAAGGTTATGAGTTGCATCCACACAGGTGGAATTCTTAACAGCCCCACTGTACCACAGGGGGGAAAGATGGTGCTTAGGAACACAGGGAGGGGAATAAGCTTATGGGCAGCATCCACACAATAAAAGTAGTGAGGTGGTGCAAGAAGGAGCTTGACATAATTTTTCATGCCCAAGACTGACTGACTGGCTGTGGGATCAGCCTGGGACTAGGGAGACACGCAATCTACTTTTTCACTGGTTCTAATTTCTTATTCTTGTTGGCACATAGCAGAAATCAAGAGTGGACCACAGCTGCCCATTCAGAGAGTGCTCATACATCTCCAACGCGCTGGGCTGAGCATTTCAAAGGAAGAACCCACGATGAGACTGAGGTTCATCTCTTTCTCATGTTATGTCTCCTCATGGCCATCATAAATTAGGTATGGGCTTAATCTCCCAAGCTCAATGTTTTATGCCCCTTTTAACATTTGCAGTTAGGAGAATTCCAAACAACTCCTTTCAGCATTACTTTGCCACAACATCTGCTGTAGGCTCTGGTTTAATTAACTAGCCATGAGAACAAATTTCCTTTTACCGTTTTTTTTTAGTTTCCCACTCTCTAATTTCATCACATAGTCATTTGTGTCTCGGTTGCCACATGGGGACAGTAAAACAGGGATAATGGCAGAGTCTTTCCTATATGGGGATAATATCAGAGTTAGTAACCTCAGAGCCTGGCAAGCACCCAGATACTAACTATGGCAAAAACTGTGGCTGCTCTCAGCTGTCTTCCACTGACTTCAGGTATGGTCTTCCCCAGACTCAGGGTGTGCAGGTCACACCAGTATTGTGTTACCACTGGATTTATTGAGAGAAGGCTGCTCAGTCAAGTTCTTGGGCGGTCTGAAATGCTGCTTCTCCTCTATCAACCCCTCTTTACTTGCTTCTTCCAGCATCTATTTTCCTGGGCATCTGGAAACCTGAAAAAAAAGGTTTATTTAAGGAAGCTTTCTAAAGAATGGAGGAACCATTAGGGCTGCTTCCCAGAGAACTCTGCCCTGGTCTGTAATGCAAAATTGCTCAGGAGGGCTCAGAAGGAAGACAGCTCTGGGCACCAAAACTCCCCTCTGCCCTCTAAATTAATCTAAAGAGGTAGCATATGGTAATTATTGTCCAGTAGAGAGGAGCCATGGGAAGCTGTTAAGCTATTCAAAACATTTTTAGGACCACCAGACAGGAAGATAAGCCCTCTGATTTAGTCTGTGGAAAAAAAAGACAATATGACACTCAGTTACATGTGGGGTAAAGTAAACATAGTTTCGCGGAGAGAAAGGACTTCACAACACGAATCTATGAGATTCAAAGTGAAGACATTTTATTCCACACAGCACACAGTTTATATAGAGTTAAAGGTACATCTTATTGGCTAGAAAGGTCTTACCCCAACACGCTAGAACTTCTAATTGGTTACAAGCCTAAATCTCACAAGTCCAATGTTCATATTATCTCATCCTGATGTTTTCAGAACCATGTCCGAGGATCAGCAAGGCAGTTGAGACGCTCCCATGAAAGCACTAGCAGGGAGTGACCGTCGCCTAACGGACCAACAGCAGGTGTGTGTCCTTGCTTAGCTGACATATCTGCAGATTCTCACGGAGCTTGAAGCAGTTTGGATTGCTCAGAAATTCACTTTCTGCAAGCAATCTCTCAACAGTGGGGTGCATGCTCTCCCATCCCTTTCCCATTGGTGTGGTCTCACTGGTGTCAATGGGATGATCACTTGCATAATTGAGAGGGCACAGCTGAGCTGTAGCAGTTGTTGCCTGTAGCCCTGTTGCCTGAATGCAAACAGGATTATACCAGCCACACTCACTATATGCAGTGGCATGAAAAAAGTGGATCATCAGTGTAGACAGGACAACCTAGCACTGAATGGAATTTTGTTACAAAACTCTCAAGCTGTCAAATATCAAAAGCCAGATAATATAAAGTCTCTCCCAGCAACAAATCCAGACTTGAGCAAGAACAATTCTGACTATGCTATGGGCTACAAGCGATCATTTTCCCTATATATGTCCAACATTTTCTCACCCTTTATGAGATGCACAGCAGGGTGGAAATCTTGTAGGAAGACATCTCAAGCATGTGTCAGAAATGGAGCCCAAAGCAACATAGTCTGAAAATTTAATGCTCAGAGTACTGTCAGCACAATCTGAGGGGGAAGCATTTGGTCCTGTGACACTGAAGAGATATCTTAAGTCTTTCTAGTACCAGGAGTTTGACCCACTTCCCTCTGCCTTTCAGATGAATCTGATGCAAAACGGCCCAGAAAACAAAACTTAATTCTTTGTGGTGCCCTGAAGTCACAAGTCAGGCACCTGAATGTAGGCCATTGAGTTTCACATCCTGAGACACTCAAAACTGTCAGATCCAGGGTTTCCTGGGTAATGCTTCTTATCTTTACTGCTTTTCTGGGATTTGTCTCGGGAGATCAGAAATTGCTGGGGGCATCCTTAAACATGATTGAGATTGCAGAAACAGAGGCCTTAAAAAATACAAAATATCCTAACATTTATGATGAAGCCTGCAAATCAGACCCTTTGATTATATCCTCTTCCTCACCTATGCTCCTGTCTGCAGCACAGCAGACAGGCATCACCTGTGTGATATGGGTTGTTTTTTCCTGGCAAGTGCCATATTGTAAGCACCGGCAGCCAGTTTGGCATCTTGGGATCAGTACATGGTGACAAACAAAACTTATCTCTAAGGATAACCACGAGTTCTGCTCTGATAACAGAGGAAAAACAAACCACTGGTCTCACATTTCAGTGCAGTACTTGTCATCCAACAGCATCCCAAAAGTCAGCAGTCCACTGAGGTGGGAATACTGTTAGGAAGGGGTGTAGACAGCCTGCATAAGACCATAAAAATCTTTCCCTCTAACTGCCCTTGTTCCTCCTGCATGCAGGCTCTGGTAAAGCCCAGCAGCCAAATACCGGGGCTCTTGAAATACCAGATTTAATTAAAGGGATGGTTCCCCCATGAAATTGGCCTTGCAGATGCTTCTTCTCTCAGCTGCTGCCAAAGCGTTCCCTGTTCTGTAACAAAACTTGGTATCCTCAGTGCTGTTTGTGTTAGTGAGAGCCCCACGTGAGCACTAACTCACTGGTCTCCTACTGCCCTGGGAGAGGTAAAGGGATGTGCTGTGATCCATATATCACACTTGGAAAGATGCAGCGAGGCAGGCCTGTTGAGATCAATAGATTTTGAAAGGGATTAACATGATTTGGCAACTCTTAACACCACAAATCAGGATGACACTTTGCCTACAGAGGAAGTTACATTGCAGTAAGAAGAATCATAACAATGTAATTCCTTCTGTGTAGACATTCCCTTTCAAAGCAAGACACTAGTTATAGCCATACAAACTCCCTCAAAGTAGGGTTGAAAAGGTAACCTGTTCAGGGCTTTGTGCCTGATCCTTCCAACCAGTGCTTGAGCTCATTTGTACTGACGAACCACCTACCCCTTTTAAAAAGGAAATGCACTAAACCCCATTTTGAATAGTATTAATGCAGTATGCACTCACAACTAAAAAACAAAAGGTTAAACTTCGAATAGCCAGTTGTTCCTGTCACTTTCTTTGCTTGATGCCATGCTTGCATGCCTGTGAACTTCTGTGTATTGTTCTGCAGACTACTTCACGGTATTTTACAGATCCCCTGCCAGTCTCTAGCCTGCAGGTTGTGGAGCAGCACTTTGGTGTTTGGACAAAGCTGCCTCGCCTTAGAAGTGAAAATAGCCCCTGCTGGAGAAAGCACTAACAAGCAGCTATTTCTCCTTTGCTCAAACCCTATAAATAAATAACATATAAACAAGAGTATTTTCAGAGAAACTGGACAAATTCTGGGAAGAAAAATTCCCTCCAGAATGATGGCATGCAGGAAATCCCCGAGCCACACATCTCATGAGGCTGGGAAATATTTGGAAGATCAAGTAGCGCTCGTTTGGCCTTTTTTATGTCAGCTCCCAGCAGAGGCAGGATCAGGGTTAACCAGGCCATTGACTTGACTCAGGATGACACTTTCAAGTCAGCCCTTATTTCTGTGTAATTTGCTTTCCTCGTGGAAGTCCCTGGATGGAGCAAGGCACTAGGTTTGTTAAAATGGGTGAATGCCACTCCACACCTCTCTGCTGGTCCCCTTCAAAGCAGGCAAAGCCCGTGACAGCCATGCTGGGCAGTGTGGGGTGTGACCAGCTCCCAGACAGATCATCCAGATGAGCTCTCCTGGGTCTGCCTCCTTTTCCCAGTGTGGAACTAAATGCGCTGATGTGCCTGAAGCGCTGGTGTTTGGGTCAAGAACTCTTGTAAGAAGTAATTAGCAATAGCAAAGGCTCCGCTGTATGGAGCACCTGTGTGTCTGACCGTGTATTCGCAGCACCATCTAGTGCTTCACAGAGATTTTCCTCTTTCCCCAAAACCGCAGTGATGTATCCAGGGGGGCCATCCTTCCTGCCCGGCACACTGGTAGTCCAGAGGCTGTTGTGGGCCTCGCTGTAAAGGCAAACACTGCATTCAGGCACAGCAGACGTGTGACAGCCTGGGAGATGGGCAGCACAAGATCAGAGGTGTGTCAGCATCTCGGGTTTGATGAGATGCCAGCATGCAACTCTGAGTGACACCTGCGAGGTGCCTGAAGCCCAGCTGGGACTGCACATCCAGCCTCAGTGGATGGAACCATATTTCCAGAATCTCTATAATACTAATGACAAATACTAGGCAAGGGTTTGGAGTAACTTTAGTGCTCTCCTCTTCCTTTCTCCAGTGAAGCTGCAGAGCCAATGCCCTCTGCTGACACTGGAGAATAATTACCTCCTGTGAGGGAGAAAAAATTCCAGATTTAACTTCTCAAATCGCTCTACTTTGCTTTCGTCAGCAGCCTCACTGTTACCCGCAGGGGCTGGAGAAATTAGAATCACAGAATTAGGGTTGGAGGGGACCTCTGGAGATCACCCAGTCCAACCCCCCTGCCAAGGCAGGGTCACTCGGAGCAGGTGACACAGGAACGCAGCCAGGTGGGTTTTAAATGTCCCCAGAGAGGGAGACTCAACGATTTGCCTGGGCAGCTGTTCCAGTGCTCTGCGAGCATCAAAGCTGGGAAGTTCTTCCTCATGTTGAGGTGGAACTTCTTCTGCTTTAATTTACGGCCATTGCTTCTCATCCTGTCGCTGGGCAGCACCGAGGCGCCCTGGCTGGGAGCGGCATCACGCGGCCCGTATTGGGCTGCGGGAAAGCAGCTGAGCACGGGCTCGGCCAAGAGCCGGGGAGCCTGCCCTGTGTGGCCGAGGCACGGGGAGTCGGGACGCGGATGCGGCGGGCCCCGGGCGGTCGGGCTGGGGGAGCGGAGGGTGCCGGAGAGGGTCGGGATGGGGATGCGGAGGGTGCCGGAGAGGGTCGGGATGGGGATGCGGAGGGTGCCAGAGAGGGTCGGGATGGGGATGCGGAGGGTGCC
>VWZD01003520.1:275152-315666 GCA_013396695.1 Sakesphorus luctuosus | reverse complement strand
GAGCCGGCGGAGAAGCTGTACCGGGCCGAGTATGCCAAGAGCGGCCGCGCCTCCTGCAAGAAGTGCGGCGAGAGCATCGCCAAGGACTCGCTACGCCTGGCGCTCATGGTGCAGGTACCGCGTGGCGGGGCCCAGGCGGGCTGGGCTGGGCGCTCCGCTCGGTACCGCCGGCGGCGGGGCCAACCCGCGGCTCCTCTTCCTCCGCGGCGCTCCGGAGCCGCTCGGCCGCGCCGCTCACGGTCGCGGGGGCGAGCGCAGCCTATTTTTAGTAGAGGCGCCCTTCGCTCGGTGCCGTGGCCGGGGCAGCCCTGGCCGCAGCTCCCGGCGCGGTGCGAGCCGCTCCCCCCGCTCTGCAGGGGCGGCGGGAGGCGAAGCCGTGTGAAGGTCACCGCTCAGCGCCGAGGGGCAGCCCGGGGGCCCGCACAGAGGCGGTTTGTTGGCACTCATGGGGGGGAGAGGTGGGAGGCCGCGAGGCGAGGATTGGCTTTTGCGTGCCCCGGGAAGCGTCAGTCCCTGGGGGCACCCAGTGTCGGGGCCGGGGAATCTCCCCCGGGTGGGCGCTTTGCCGAACGAGACGGGGGAAGTGCAGCCCGAAAGGGGCTGGAGGTGTGGGACAGCCCCCCGGCGGGGTGGTCCTGCAGAGCTGGCTGCACTGCGGAGACCGGGGGCAGCCGAACCGCAGTTAGCAACCTGGCTGCGAAGGCACGTTCTGCTGTGAGCCCTGACGTTATTATTTGCCTTTTTGGGGAAGAAACTGCTTGGCCTCTCTTCGGAATGAAGGGCAGGGCCCCCGTGCTGCGATGGAGGGCCTGGAGCTGCGCACGGGCCCCACATCCCACCCTGCTGTGCGGGGATGGGGAGGGAATCGCCGCTCTGTCCCGGGAGGGGGTACCTGCTCTGCCCTGGCTCCAGCAGGGCAGGTGGGAGGGGGCACCTGCAGCGTTCTGGGGGTGCAGCTGGCCGAGTCTGGGGGGTGTTGCTGCGAGCGGTAAGCCAAGGCATGTATGTATGTGTTTTTATGGAAGGCGAGCAAGGACGCGGAGTGCGGACGCTGGAGCAAAGCCCTGCGGATGGGTGGGTGCTGTGACCGCCTGAGGAGCAGGTTCTGGAGGACGTACCTCCGTGTGCCCCGGGGACAGACAGCCCTTGCAGGCAGGAGGGCCGGTCCCGGTCCCCTCTCTCGCCTGCCGGGGGCCTGACCCCTGCCGGCGCTGCGGGAGGCCGGGCAGGGTTGGCAGGTCTGCCGGGCCTGGAGGCACAGCTGGCTCCCCGCAGGGGAATACCTGCCTCTGCCTTTGTTCGCCAGAGCCGCCTTCTCCTGGGAAAACTGTGGGACCGTGCGGTGCCAAGCTGCGATGTTTGCTCGCACGTGTTCCTGCTGCCTTTTCCTTTTGTCCCTCAGCCGCTCGCTGGAGCTGCTCCTCCTCCCCTGCTCCAGCTGCTGCTCCTCGGTTTCCTCGCGTTTGTTATCCCTTCCAGCCTTCCCCAGCAGTTTAAGCTGATGCAGGGTGGGCTGCGCTTCCCCAGTGCAGGGGCCTGGCGGTCTGCGACATGCCTGTGTTCTGTAGGGTTTGGTGTATGGAGCGATCTCCTGTGAGCAGGTGGAAGGGGACAACTGGGACCGTGCCATTCCTCACAGAGCCACTGCCTTTATTGCCAGCTATCTCCCCAAAACTGCCGATCTTGCATCAAACAATTACAATTTTATTTACTTCCCCCTCGACCTCTTGAATTTGCTTGCTCTTTTCTGCAAAGGGCTCTCTCTCCCCACCACCAGTTTTTGTATCAGCAGAGCACTTCTCACACCCTGCTGGTGAGCAGTTTCCCCCCTGCCGAACTTCACCAGAGCACGTGGTCCCCTGCTTGGGCTTGGGGAAATCCCCTGCAGAGCAGCCTCTGTGCCACCATCAGTGCGCAGAGCTCTTTTGCAAATAGGGCAGAAGAAATCAAAGGGAAGCCCAGACCAAGTCGTTAGTGAGGTCTTCTGTAACCCCTCTTTTGTTTTGGTTCCTGCATAGCTCTGAATGTCAGTGACATGCTTGGTGTTTTTGCACAGGGCAGGCTCCCAGGCACTGCAGGACCAGAACAGCTTTACCTTTTAGGTCTAGCTGGAACTGAGTAGTTTCCATTATCTGCATTTGCAATGTGAAAATGAATCGGTCTCTTTTTTTCTTTAGTTTGTTTAGGAAACTATGGTCTAGAGATAGGTGAGCCGGGAGAAGTTATGTAAACAAGGCCTAGCTTGCCTGGAGGTTGTTTCATTTCCCACACAGAGAACTCATGGACTCCACTATTCCATGTGGAGGAGAAGACGTACTCACTGCATGCATGGCTATTTTATACACTGAGCCTCTTTCATACATGCCAGTGCCTTGTGCCCCCAAAGCATTTGTGTTGGGGACAGAGCCCTGGGGAGTCCTCAAGGAAAACTCTAGACACAAGCTCAGATGTGCCCAACTTTCAATGCCAAAACTGCGTGTTACTTCCAGATATGTTGAAGGCAACAGCAGGGTGCCTGCTGTGGTGCTGTGAGTGTAACTGGGTAGTCCAAATCCTGGCTTGTGGAAATAAAAATGCCGTTTTACAAATAACTATCAGTAAAAACTGTATTTTGGACTCTCAGCTGGCTATCCTGGTTCCGTGCTGTGGTCTTTGGAGCCCTTTCCTTCCTGCTGATGCAGAAAACACTTCTGTTGTTTTCGGCTTGGAGATCTCCCTCCTGTTCATGAATGGTACATGAAAGGCTTTCCTTGGTTGTTAATTCTGTATCATCAGTAATAATAATTACACAGCACTGAGGTGTTTGTGTGTGTTATTTGGAGCCAAACCACTGTACAGTTATTTTGTCTAATGGGTAACCTGAGCGATGCCAGGCTGATACTTAATGTGTCTGAGTCATAAGCAAGTGAAGCACTTGCATGATAAGGCTGGTACAGGGCACTCTGAAGCTGTACTTCAGGGAGGATTTGGGTGATGCTTGTGTCCTGATTGCAGAATCATAGAATGTTTTGATCTGGAAGGGATCTTAAGGACCATCCCGTTCCAACCCACCTGCTGTGGGCAGGGATGCACCCACCAGACCAGGTTGCTCCAAGCCCTATCCAACCCAGCATTGAACACTTCCAGAGGTAGAGCATCCCCAGCTTCCGTGGGCAACCTGTTTCAGTGCCTCACTACTCACACAGTCTTAATCTGCCCTTTCAGTTTAAAGCCATTCCCTTGTCCTATCACTACACCCTTCACAGTTCTCTTGTAGGCCCCCTTCAGGTACTGAAAGCTGTTATAAAGTCTCGCTGGAACCATCTCTTCTCCAGGCTAAACAAACCAAACTCTCTCAACCTGTCCCCTCAGGAGAGGTGCTCCAGCCCCTTGATCATCTTTGTGGCCTCCTCTGGACCTCTGATGCAGGATTTAGTTGGGCTCTCGTGTTTCCCTTAGATTTTGCCTCTGCCTCTTGCAGCTTACTTAGGAATTTCTTCAGGTTGCAATCCTTGAAGCTGCCCTTCTTGTCTTGTGCCTGATGTGGGTTCTGCAGGACATGGACAGTTTGCTTAAGAAGTGGCTCTCAAGGGATTGTGGTGTTGCACTGGGAGATCTTGTGGAGTGAGGTCAGCAGCCTCTTGTGCTGCAGCATTCTCAGAGGGGCTGGTGCAGCCATGCTTGGGCTATGACCTTTTTGTTCAGTAAAACAGATGGGCTAAGCAGCAGGAAGATGAACTGGTTAAGCTAGCTAAATGCTCTCTCCACATCTATCCCCTTTGGGACATCTCTAGCAGCTTGTCTGTCTTATTAGATTTTCTTCTTAGACTTTGTCCTAAATAGTATCCATCTCTTAATTTAAAAAGAAATAAATTAAAAACCCCACACTTGTGTTTACCCAGGTACTCCTTTTTATCTTGGGTTTTGTTTTGATTTTTTTTCCCCTCTTGATTCTGTGTGAATTGCTTTATCTTGGCCTGATGTGCTTTGTTCCTAGTCGCCCATGTTTGATGGCAAAGTCCCTCACTGGCACCACTACAGTTGCTTCTGGAAGCGGGCTCGAATCGTGTCTCACACAGACATTGATGGCTTCCCTGAGCTTCGGTGGGAAGATCAGGAGAAGATCAAGAAAGCCATTGAAACTGGAGGCCCTGGAGGAGGTAAGCAGAGGCCTTGTGGTGTTTGGAGGTTCAGCTAGAACTGTGATCACTCTTCTCATGCTGTTGTCATCGTGATTTGATTTCCTGTTTCTTCAGCAAGTGATGTCAGAAGAATTGTTGAAGTGTCTCTGCAGTCTGGGGCTAGCACATTGACAATATCATCCAATGTGTTTGTTATGGGTTTGGCTGGTGGGCCTAAATTTTGGCTTTGAAGTTCAGACCAGGCCTGGGATTGTCAGCTGACTTGAGCTGGGCTGGGCTAGCTAACAGCTGACTTCTTCTAGCCAGTAATGTTATATTCTATACCGTGTTATGACATCATCTTGGAAAGGGTAAAAGCCAGTGTGTGGGAGTGGCTTGAGGAGTTGAGGAGAGGAAAAAATCATAGAATCGACTGGGTTGGAAGAGACCTCCGAGATCATCAAGTCCAACCGTTGGTCCAACTCCAGGCCATTTACCAGGTCATGGCACTCAGTGCCACGGCCAATCTCAGTTTAAAAACCTCCAGGGATGGGGAATCCACCACCTCTCTGGGCAGCCCATTCCAATGCCTGATTGCTCTCTCTAGAAAGAATTTTTTTCTGATATCCAACTTAAATTTCCCCTGGCAGAGCTTGAGCCCGTGTCCCCTTGTCCTACTGCTGAGTGCCTGGGAGAAGAGACCAACCCCCACCTGGCTAGAACTTCCCTTCAGGTAGTTCTAGAGAGTGCTGAGGTCGCCTCTGAGCCTCCTCTCCTCCAGACTAAACACCCCCAGCTCCCTCAGCCCCTCCCCATAGGACCTGTGCTCCAGTCCCTTCACCAGCCTTGTTGCTCTTCAGTGAGGAGAAAAAGCCAAGTCAGTTGCGAAGTGTATTGAAAAGTATTTTTTGTAATCGTGATGGTTGTTTTTGTTTCCAGTTCTCTCATATTAGCAAATGCTTCTGTATTATGCTGTTTTAATGGTAAATTCACTGCAGTGTGTTGTTGTTATGGTGGCTCTTTGTTACCCCCTGAATTAGTGAGTCGGGGAAGCAAGTGAAAAGGGTCTAAGTCCAGACCAGGCTAAACTCACTGTGTCTCTGTGTAAACCAAGGGTGCTGGGCAGCTTTAGGTTGAGGTCTGCTTGTTGAAATGTAGTAATACAAAAAGTGAAATGAAACTTAGTTCAGAAAAAGAGTACTGCTTTGCAGCAGAGCTGTTGGTGACTCCTGTTCCAGTCAGTTCTTCAGTAAGATCTCATTTTACACTGCTTTCAGGAAGGAAACAGAAAGGGTCAGTTCTGTGGACCTTTGCAAGTGTTTTAAAATAATTAAATAAGCAATTCTGTACAATTACTTCTTAGCTGTTTAAAGAATTCAGTTTTTATTTATGGAGTGCTCTTGAGCATAGACTGCTTATCTTGCTCTGTATTCAAATTCTTGACAAATGAGTGTCTGAAACACAACAGGTTTATTAATCCAGACTGCTAACAATCTGAGACAGAGAATAAGAAAATAAGGGAATGCATATTAAAGCTGAGCTCTGTATTTGCTTTGTTCTCCAGGAAAAGGAGGGGAACAGGAAGGAGGTGGCAAGGCTGAGAAGAGCCTAAATGACTTTGCTGCAGAATATGCCAAGTCTAACAGAAGTACTTGCAAAGGCTGTGAGCAGAAAATAGAAAAGGTAAAATGCTTTTCTTAGTCCTCCATCTCTTGTCTTTTCTTCCACCAGTTTTGATTCAAACAGTGGCTTTTCTAATTGCTTCCTGTCTGTCCTGCATATGGAAAGCACTTGCAGAGCTGCATTTCTGTGTCTGAGGAGCAGCTGCGTGCTGGACAGCTGACAGTAAAGGCGTCCCTCAGGCATGGTACCCTGGGCTTCAAACCTGCCCATCCTTCCTTTCACCTGGACCTTAGAACAGGCTGGAATGCTGCTCACCAGCTTTTCTGGGGCAAGAGAGCCACCACCAGCTGCAGCTTTCCTACTTGTTGATGCACTGCAAAGATGTTGGCCTCTTCTTCCTCCCCAGCCAGACCAGCTGTGTGTGTGTGTGCAGGGTATCCATATTAATTCCATGAAAGCAGACAAAACCAGTAATTAGGTTAATTAATGATGCAGTCTTGTAGTTGAACATGTCTTGGTGCTCTGCTTCTAAAGGGGGTTGACAAAATGAAGTTGTGAACCTGTGATGGATGTCACTAGACCTGCCAATTAGCTAAAGCTGGCAAGGGCCAAACAGCAGTGTAGGCCTGCTTTGTCTGCAGAAACATTGGTGACTGTTGTGTAGACATTTCCTTGTTGGAGCACTGAGTCTAAGAGCACCTCAACCAACTACTTGTGAGACATCTAAAAAGGTAATTTGCAGTACAACAGGGTCAGATCATATAAACATGGATGTTTGAGTGGTAGGGACATAAAGTTTAATTTTTTAGAGTTGCCTTTATGGGGTTTGTTCGTTGTGAGTTTTGCTTGTTCAAGCTTACTGGGAGTTGGAGTAAAGACAGTGGGATTATGTGGTTTGAGTGGGTTTTGAACAGAAAACTACCTAAAATGTGAGTTATTTCAACCTAGAAAGAGTATTGAAAGCAGAGTAACTGTAGTGAAAGAGCTTGAACAAAAGTTGCAGACTTTAATAGAAAAACTGTAGCTGTTTTACAGGTGTTTAGGAAGCATCATGTTGGTAACATGTTAACATTCTGCTCTTTCCAGAATGGCCTAACAATTGCTCGTGTCACTTTAATCTACCGCAGGGCCAGATCCGGATTTCCAAGAAGATGGTGCATCCTGAAAAGCCTCAGCTGGGAATGATAGATAACTGGTACCACCCGGACTGCTTTGTGAGCCGCCGAGCAGAGCTGGGCTTCCTCCCCTCCTATGGGGCCACTCAGCTCCTGGGCTTCAGCATCTTGAAAGCTGAAGATAAAGAAACTCTGAAAAAGCAGCTCCCAGCTACCAAGAGTGAAGGGTATGTGGGTAATGTAAGCAATTGCATTGTTTGGAGAAGCCATTGCCTTCAAGTACATCAATTCTAAGTGTTATGTGACATTGTCTCTGTTAAAACAATATTGGTAGTAGTAGGACTTGGTCCTTCCTGTGACCTTAGGTAGATGACTACGGGCATTCCCTGTCCTTAGGAGCATGCAGTCCCATTACTCCCCATGACTGCCTTGAGGAAATGCAGAGACCTGCAGCTGTGACTTGGAGGGCTGAAGCTGGGCTTTCAGCTGTAAAATAATGCAAGCTTAATACAAATGGATACTGGGCCCTGCATCTCCTTGTGTGATACTGTTGTCAGTGTTGGTTTCTCCACTCAATCAACTTGTTAGAGAATTGATTTGACATCTCCTATCTATGAGCTGCTGATCTATGACTCGCACTGAATCTGATAATGGTGTTTATTTGCCACATAGTGCTTACACTTGGATTGTTTTGATTGCTAAATCTTTTATGATATATCTTGCATTGAAACTATCAGTGGAGGCTCTTGGCAGAACTTGTACTGACAGATAAGCATTTCCAGGTGACTTGCTAGCTTTGGTGAATCTTTCTTTGTTAATGAAAGCTTTTGCTACCTAGTCTGTAAATGACTTTGCCTAGAGTCATGCTTCATAACACAAAGCAGTGCTGCATTGTCTCTCTACAGAGGAAGGAACTTGGGGTGTTTGTGGATCCTACAAATAAGAAAGATTATGTCCTTGGAAAGCATTGGGCTTCTTTGTGTACATTTTAGACTGAATTCAGCTTTGCTTTTGCAAGGGCTCACCATGAAAATGTCCAGTTAGACTGATGTCGGTTCCAGAAATCTGTGGTCATGTCAGATCTGTGCAGTCTTTGCCAGTGCGAGTCTTCCAGATATGCAGCTGATGACTGGTGGTGCAGGTTCAGAGCCTCGCATGTTCAGGAGTGCCATCCTCAGCCATAGGTGACAGAGGAGCTGGCACAAACTGACATGTAAGAGGCTGAGATCCTCATGTTTTATTCCTGGTTGGCAGGCAGTTGCTCCAGGAGCGTTGGGCAGTGGTGCAGGTGCTGCGGGAACCCTGTCGGGTTCTGTGCTGCTGTTCATCTCACTCAGGTAAACTGGGGGACCTGTGTGCAAGAGGAGCTGTGTGCATCTCTTGGACAGCCTGCCACTTTTCCACGCATTCCACAGGATTTTACCTCTCTGTGTGTTGCAGGGTATAAGCAGAAGTGCAATATTTTAATGCATTTGCAGCTTTTCAAGTAGTCCTTTGCTTTTTGTGCCGAGGTGCATGTCACACTTGTCCTAGGACAGTGTGTGAGTTTAATGGGGTTATTTGTAGTTTTCTCCTATGTTCTTATCAAAGCTCTAGAGATTTGACTGTGTAAAAGCTTCTCTTGTCTGCCCTGACTCTGCTTTTCTGGGCCACTTCTCGGATGCTATGCAAAATATGGAGACTTTGTAAAGACAGGGCACAGAGTAGTTTGCCAAGTCACTGTGTAAAGAAAAGCCTAGAAGTGCGGTGGAATAAAGCTTACACAGGTGATGTAGGTCAATGTGAACCAGGACCTCACAACATAAAAGCAGCAGGACGACTCATCTTTCCTGCTTTCTAAGCACTGCCTGAGCAAGCCCCTCAACCCTGAAGGTGCTCACTGTCTTACGCTCCACTACCTTCTGCTCTTTAGGCTTGAGCCAAGGGTAGTAGGTGTCAATTGGAAAAATAGTTGTCAAACAAATTGAATGAGCGAGTATGTAAATAAACAGAATGATTGGAAGGGTGTGGTGTGCTAACTACTTGATGAATTTTCTGCCAAGAAAGCAGTGAAGTTATGGAGAAGCCGAAGGAAGAACACCCCAGAGGCTTGAATGAGGTGCACTTACCTCCAATCATTCACCTCATGCATTCAAGCAGATAACAGAAATTAACAGAAGTTACATTATCTTGCTGAAATGATGTTACTGCATCCTGTTGCAAGTGAGATTCTCAAAATGAACTTTAAAGGCATTTCTAATTGTGCTGTGTCCAAATTATATCTTGTCTCAGAACTCTCTAAAATTCAGATGTGACACGTCCAAATTTAGGTGCTGCTTCTGCGTGTCCAGCCCATGCTCAGAGGAGAATCTCGGACTTTGAGACTGTCCTATCAGCTCTTTCTGTAAAGTTACCATTTTGACATGCCTGTTGCATATGAGAGATGTGAGGTGCCAAGCAGGGCTACCCAAGAATAGCTTGGGAAATCATTTCCTGCTGAAGAGCAAAAATGAGAAGGCTTCCTACAAGAATCCTGTTTCCCTTTCTCAGCCAGCTCTGAGTGAGACATGCTAACCCTCCCCTGGGCTGGGGGCTGTCCTGCGTAGTGACCAGCACTTTGCAGGCCTGGGGAGGGAGGATCTTGCGTCCTTGCCTGCAGCTTCTCTGTTGTAAGAGTGCTCATATACTGATGTAGAAAAATAAAACAGCAGCTTACGAGTTCTCTTAGTATTTCTTTGGTAGCATGTGTTTCACCCTCCTGCTCCGAGCTGTAATGCTTCCCTGTATTTTCTGCCTCACTTGTTTGGGTAGAATTGCTACCCAGGACCAGGAGTAGTGTCCTTCTGGAGATGCCGTGTAGCACTAGATTAACTGCAGGGGTTGCCTGAGGCAAATGATGAGTACTCAGGTCACTGACAGTCTGGCAGTGCTTAACAGAGAGGAGGTGAAAAGGGGAGTTCTTATTCCTCCCTGCGTGGGCTGGTTAGTTTTATCAAGCCTTGCTGTGACTGTCCTTTCCACCCCTTCGTTTTCGTTGTAGGAAGGGGAACAAGAAAAATAGAGTAGATGGTAAGGAAGGGCCAGGCTAGAGTGGGACAGTTCACCTCCCTCTCTATCTGCTCCAAAGCTGGAATAAGTCTTGTGTATCTTCTGTGAAGGTGAGAAGTCGTGTTTGCACTGCCTGAGAAGTACCTTCTAATTAAGCTGGTGGGCTGTACCTGTCAGATGTGGGGAGACTTCCTTTCCTAGCAGGAGAAAGGGTGTACACGGTAGCACGCAGGCGCTGTGAGCAACACACAGTGTTTGATCCCAAGGATGGAAGATATAATTAATGTGTGTGTCAATGAGGAGGTATTTTGTCGATTGTTCTAAAGTTTGCTGTTTTGGGAAAGTGGAAGGTGAATTCAGCTTTGCCATTCCCTTTCTCCAGGCTATATAAAATGATTAGTGTTTGCTTTAGCCTTGCACAGGCACAAAAGAGAAGGTGACTAATAGCTTTATGCCTCTCTGCAACTGGGATGATCCTTCCTACTTTGTTTTTTCCTGTGGCTGGAACAGATACAGTAATCACTCTGTGAGAGCAACTGCTGTCCCCTTCACTCTGAGGAGAAGCTGCCAAACGTGTAAGTCGCAGCTGAAATTTGGATGCTTTCCCTGGGTCACAGAGCCTCTCAGCAGTGATCACCTTCCAGTGGCTGGGGTGCTGGATTTGCTCCTGTTGGAGACTAGGAGACAAGGTTACAGTATAGGAGTGAGTGCTGGAATGCTGGAGGCAGCCTGACCGTGAGTATGTATGGATGGCCAGACTTCACTAGCGAAGATTTGGGCAGGGCTCTCCCCACGTGGGTGTGCCCTTCCAGCCTGCGCAGTGGATTTTTTAGGTGAGGCACAGCATGTGCAGAACTGGCCCCACCGTTTAAGTCCTAAGGTCCATCTGCCACGGCCGAGCGAGCTTGGACAGTGACAGTGAAGTCCTCGGGACACTGCAGATACACAGAGTTGGGCACCCATCCTAAGCACTTCCTTTATCAAGGCATCCCAGTTTGGGAAAGTGCAGCAGAGTGCTTTGTACTCCAGCTGATGTTTTTCCCAGGTTGTGTTTAGTACCCCTGGCTCAGTTAAAACTGAGGGAAGTCATTACCCTTATGGAGCGACTCAGTGAATGCTCTGGTCTTGCCCTTTGCAGGGGCTGTAGCTGAGGAGGAGAGAGGACTTGCTTGGCCTGGGGACTTCGGAAGGCACTGCCCTGTGTGTGCTGGGGCCCGTCCTGCCTTTTTGTTTGCTGCTTGCTGGATTTTGAACACAAAGAGGAGTTTTTCTCAAGCAATTGGTGGTAGCACAGTGCAGCTGTTTCCCCCTCCCTGAGGCAGTGCATAGCCCCAGCTCACTGATGGGACCTGGCAGGGGTACAGCTGGAAGATGAGCTCTCCTGCAAAACCATTTTTCAAAGACTTGCAGAGTGCTCTGAACCATGGTCTGGTCAGAGGTGCTAATGATGGGCGAGGTGTGGGCGCTGCAGGTAAAATGAGCACTTGGCTCAATTTTAGAGCCTGGATGGTTATTGTAATGTACAGGTCTCATGCATGAGGCTCTGGGGGAAGAGTACCTTCTGACATCCTCCTGCAGCTTTATAGCTAATAAGCTGTCATACAGTTAGTCTAAATGGGAGCAAGATACTAGAAACTGAACAGTTTAGAACTGTAAGTGGGAGAGCAACTGAGAATGTCAACTTTATGGCTTAACCATCAGCCACAACTTACAAAGTTAAAGCAGATGCTTTCTTAAAAAGAAACCTGGCGGATGTTTTAATATGATTGCAGCTGTGTCAAAATGAAGTTCAGGATTCAAGCTGGTTTATGCTCTGCCTCAAGTTGCAGGCCCATCTTGCCTCAACTAGGGCAAAATTTCACACTGATTAGATTTATTAATATTGATGTATTTTGAAACCAGGCAGGCAAAGAGGATGACATAACTCTGGAAACACAAGATCTTCCTCCAAGGTCTCTTGTCTCTCTGAAGTCTGCCAAAACTCTCCAGTTTTCATTTGATTTCCTTCTTCCAGTCTTTCTCAAGCAGTGTTTTCTTTAACTTCTCCCTGTGCATCTCTAAGACCCAGATAATAGCAATAAATTTCCATGCACGACTCACAATAGTATGTCACAAAACTGCTACCAGCCTGGGAGCACTTTCCAAGTAGAAACTTCCACGAGTTTGATTTCAGAGCCCTGACTTAATTCCAGTCTGGAAAGAGAAACTAGATGGGAAATATCTGGTTTCCCAGTGTGTTAGCTTACCAAAGTTACCTTGTTTGCTGTCCTTTATTTCAGTATGGACTATCTGAGCTGAAAGATCAAGCTGTTGATTCAGCTGAGAGACACTACAGTCTTTTAACCTGCATTGCTACATCTCCTTAGATTTGGAGAACTATTCAGTGATTCTTAGCTATGCCTTTGAGGTAACTTGTACTGGTGTAGATGAAGATGCCTGGAAATGTTGCAGTATTTCACGTGCTCTTCTGCCAAACTGGATGATTGCCCCGGGGAAAAGCTCTTAAGTGTATCTGACCTGATTGAAGCAACTCGTGGAGCCAAGTACTTGTGTATAATGTAGCACTGAGGAATTTGAAGAATGGGTTTGCTTGCCAAAACTGAGGATATTCAAGCCTCTGCAGATATCAGCAGTCAGTAATCTGAGCTCTGGTAACTGCTGGACAGGCATTTAAGTAACTTCCTTTCATGTGTGTGTGGTTTTGTTTTTCTGTATTAGAAAGAGGAAAGGAGAAGAGGTAGATGGAAATGTGACTGCAAAAAAGAAACAGAAAAAAGAAAAAGAGAAAGAATCGAAGCAGGAAAAACAGCTGAAGGTGAGTTTTAGCTGATCACATCCTAAAACCTGCTTTGTTAGAACAGTGCAGTGACTGAAGAGCTGTAGCACCTAGAGAAGGCAGTACCTTGTGCCCAGATGGAGCAGTTGCAGCACAGCTGGTCCCTCTGTCTTGGCACAGGAGGTGCCCTGTCGCTAAGGCTTTGCTGAAGGCAATTCACCCTGCCCCTTTCTCTCCAGACAGGAAGGATGTTATCTATGACTTGTACTTAGTGGATTTAAATAGATTAGGTTAAATGCCATTTCTCTCAAAGAGCCTCGTTCTGCTGTCCTTTCTGTATTGTCTGGCTGTGGTGGCTGAAGCTCAGAGCCTTCACACTGTTGCAGAAGAACTTGGGAAACAATAAATAGCTCATTGTTAAACAGAGATAAAGTGCTCCACTGTGGACAAATGAGAAATTGTATCTTTTTCACCCTCTGGGAAGCTATGTTCAGTTCTCGGGTGCAAATTGTGATAGGTCACAGCTTTCTACCTTCTACTTTGTAGAATATTGTGGGAAGAATTCCCAGTAGAACTTCAGGAATTTTGTATTTATTGGAAGTTCCCAAGAAAAAAATTAACAAGCTACTTTTGCTGCAATTGAAGTCTTATTGGAGCTGTAGAAAAATGGTGTCTCCATCTTTGAACAGAAGTTTTCTTTTTTGTTGTGTGACAGCACCTTAATTTAAAAAAAAGAACTGGCTGAGACATTTTTAAGGTTTTGCTGCTGCAATGCGGGTGTTCAGGACAGATCAAGGCACTTTATGGATCCACTTTGTGGATGAGACGTTTTAGAGTTAACTTTGGGTTCTTTTTTTAAACAGTATTTCATTGAACATGATCATTAACACTGAAAATTTAACCATTTAACCCAGCTAAGCAGTTCTTCCAGGGTAGACTGCATTTTTGACTATAGCCAGTGAATAACATTCAGAAACTATCTGAGATGTTTGATGATGTTTGATTGCTTTTCAACCCTTTCAACTTTCACAGAAGAGCCCAAAAGAATGTGCATGCTTCTCTGCTCTGCTGCAGGTGACTGATCTGGTATAAATTCTTCTTATGCTTAGTTACCTTAAAATAAAAGCAGTGATGATCAGCATTTCTGATTTTTGTTTTGATGAAAGGCTCAAATGCAGCCACATCCCCACTACTGTCACTGTCAACTAGTTAGGTGGTATTTGCGAAGGCTGTGTAGAGCTTGCTAAAGTGAGGACACTGAAATTTGAAGTGTGTGACTTCAAAGATATGTTCCAGGTGTTTCATAAAATATGTGACTCTCCCTTTTGGTAAAGCTGGTTCTTGGAGCTCTTCATCTTCCAATCTGTGTTGAAGATAACATGGAATTCCTGAAACCTTGTCTACATACTGCAGTTTTAGGAGTTTTCTCAGGAACTTGCAGTCATTGCTTTCTAAGCTGCTGGGTTTTGTCAACAGGAGCAGACAGAGCTGATCTGGGGCATCAAGGATGAGCTGAGGAAGGTCTGCTCCACTAATGACCTGAAAGAGCTGCTGATTGCCAACAAACAGGAAGTTCCTTCAGGGGAGAATGCCGTGAGTTGACCTGTAGTTGCTCTGCGTGTGTGCTGGATCTTGGAATGAGTGAAGCTGACCCGACTCAGCATTGCTGCAAGGTCCATGAATCTGAAGTGGGTTCCTATAACATATAAAAAAGAAATATGGTGCAAAGACCATTCCTTTTGTCCCAGGACTCTGATGATAATGCTGTTAGGCTTGCTTGTGAAGGGCAGTGTGGTGCTGTACGAAGCTGAATTCAGCACCTTGGCACATGCTTTTATTCTGCTATGCTTAAACTGGTCCATGATCTGTTGGTTTTTTGGTGCTGTCAATTCAAGAGCAGGTTAGTTGAGGTGCTTCATATTGCCTTCCTCAAATTACGCAAAACAAAGCAAAAACCATAAAAATTCTTTCCTGGTTTCTTTTCTAAAAACAGTCAGTTTCAGTCTATGTAGCTTGTGAAAGTCTGCTCTCTTTCAGAGCCACATACTTCTTTAAGTATTTGTATTTATCAAGACTCAAATTTTTAAGGAGTGGGCTGGGATGTGGGAAGTGTCTAGACTCAAAATGGTCATGAAATATTCTCTAGGCAGGAAAACCTGGACTTGTCTGAGCGTACATTCCCACCTACCTACTCGTGTGCTCAGATGCAGTAGCTCATCTCCCTGGCTGTTCTGGCATAGCAGCATGATCAGGTGCTATGTGGTAGGTATGTTCTCCTGAACCACAGAATTATGGAATGGTTTGGGTTGGAAAGGACTCTAGAGATCATTTAGTTACAACCCACCTGCCATGGACAGAGAATGCTACCCCATAGACCAGGTTGCTCAAATCCCCATCCAAGCTGGCCTTGAGTACGTTCCACAGATGGAGCATCCACAACTTCTCTGGACAACGTGTTCCAGTGCCTGACAACCATTGGAGTGAAAAATTTCTTCCTAATAGCCAATCTCAACTACCCTCTTTCAGTTTAAAGCCATTCCCCCGTGTCCTGTCACTATAGGCCCTTCTAAAAAGTGCCTCACTGGCTCTCTTGTAGACCCCATGTAGGTTCTGCAAGGTCCTATAAGGTCTCCTGGAGCCTTCTCGTCTCCAAGCTCACAATCCCAGCTCTCTGCCTGTGTTCAACCTTCTGATCATTTTTGTGGTCCTCCTCTGGACTCATTTCTACAGGTCCATGTCCTTCTGCTCAGAACCCCATCTCTGGATGCAGCACTCCAGGGTGGGCCCCATGATAGTGGAGTTGAGGGGGAGTGTGAATCACCTCCCTCTTCCTGGGTAGGAGAGGATGTGAGCAGATATGGTGTGACTGGAGTAACTTTGTCATGCCTCTAAGGCATCATATATCAATCAGTGTGGGTAATAGTCTTGGGTTATGTGTGGTGTTTGTGTGACATGTGTTGGAAACATCTGTGTGCTGACAGCCTGGTGGTGATTTCTCATGCAGCCCTGTGCAGTGCAGTGTGTGGGCTTCAGCCTCCTCCTGCAGTGACCCATTTTGTATTCTCTGTTGCTTTAGATTTTGGACCGAGTGGCAGATGGGATGGCATTTGGAGCTCTGCTTCCCTGTGAGCAGTGTAAGGGGCAGTTTGTGTTCAAGAGTGACGCATATTACTGTTCAGGGGATATCACTGCCTGGACCAAGTGTGTTGCTAAAACGCAGACTCCCAACAGGAAAGATTGGGTAATCCCAAAGGTGGGTGTTTACTTCATATTTGATGTTCTGAAGCACATTTCTTAACTGATGTTACCTCTTGTGAGGAGTTTGAATAAGCAGCAGTGAGCGTAGGATGCCAGAGAGCAGAGTGTGCTGCAGAGCTGTGCAGCTGTGACAGCAGGGAAATTCTGTCACAGCTACATCCCTCCAGGGGCAGGCAGCTAATGCATAAATAAATCATATTTTTTCCAGTAACACTAAATTGAAAAAGATGTTGATGATTTGATTTGAAACTTATCATTTACCCTCTTCCAGCTTTATTTTCCCAGTCAGTAAAGTGGGTTTTTACCTAACTTGGTATAAATCTCTTGGAAATCCTTTCCAAGACTTGGAGTAAATGCCAACATTTGGCCAGTGCTCAATTTAGTCTTTAAATCTGATAATAGTTTTTGTTGGTCTTAAACTCTGCTTATGCTTCCATCCCACAGGAGTTCCGAGAAATTCCTTACCTGAAGAAATTTAAATGTAAGAAGCAGGACAGGGTGTTCCCTCCAGATGCTGCAGCTGTGAACTCTGTGCCTCCTCCCTCTGCATCTGCTCCTTTGTCAGAGACCATGTCTGCACCCAGAGGTAAGTGTCTGGCTGGGCAGGGGTCAGTGGAGCTTAGGATGATGTTCAGGCTGCCATTCCCAGCCAGGCAAACGTACTGCTCTGAACAGGCACACCCTTCTCCTCCTGCCCTCAAGCAGGCAGAGCTCTCCTGGTGAAAAACAGTTTCATGTGCTTCACCTCCCTAGCACAGGTAGGCCTAGTATCCTTGCCTCGGGGTCCTGGTTGTTTACTCACAAATCTTTCTGGATGTTTGTTGATGGTAAACAAATGATGTGTCTATAAGGAATCAGAAACTTAAAGGCTGCTGTGTCCCAATGGAGAGCTGCTGCAAAGTGCCTTCTTGCTTGGTTTCTTGGAGAACACCCAGGGACCTTCATAATGCGAAATATTCCACATCATATTTAAGGGGAAGAGAAGTTTTTGTGAATTTTTTTTTAAAGTCATCCACTGAGATCTGGCTTTACCAATCACTGACTTCTATTATGCAAAACAGTTGTGCTATCTGAAGCCCACAAACTTGCAAAAGATTGGACTCCAGAAACTCCCTGTAGGCTGTTGGAATGAGTTGCATGCTTTGGTGACATAGCCTGTCCATTAAGATCTGTGCTGACTTCTTTCTTCCCCGGCCTTTCTAGCTCTGGCCATAGTTTTGGGAGCAGGGCATTAGTGTTAATTGGTGAAAAGGGTGGGACTAATTCTGCACAATTAACTTTAGCCAGATCATGTTATTTTAGCAATGAATAAAAAAGTAACCTAGGTCTTGTTTCTGATTATCGTATTGCTTCCTGCTCCAGTGCCCCCGAAAGTAAACTTAAACCAGATTTAAAGCCAGATTGCTTTGTTTGCTGGCAACCAAACTAATCTGAGTTGAGAGGAGCAGAGGAAACACAACCCTCAGTTGGTCAATCAGAGTTGATAGCATTTATCTTTAGCAGTGCAGATATGCTCTTAGACACTTAGTGTGTCCTGGACCCGCCTGCATGACAGTGTTAACACGATGTGATGGTGCCTTGGATGGTTACCAGTTTACCTCTGACTTACTACAGGATTTGCTTGGAACAGCCATGTACTAGCTATAAGATCGAGACTTGAATATACTGTAATGTAGGAGCACTGTTGCTTGAGAGATAATCCTCTCTGCAGCCCCTAAAAACCAGATTTCCCTCTGAAGAGGCAGGAGCTTTTGTGTGACAGTGAGTTTTTCCCATTCTGTCCAGGCATCCAAAAAGGAGGGAAGCAGAGCACAGTCTCTAGTAGTACAGTGCTGAAGCAGACTGATTTTTTTTTTCTTCTCCCATTTAACAAAACAAAAAGGCAAATAGAATGCCTACATACCCATTTCCCTGTCTTCCATCCCTTCTGTTTGTTGTCAGTGGCTTAGCTTTGTTGCCTTTCCTATGTGAAGGGGAACTTCCTCCCACTTAGTGTAGTTGGGACCTGCTTGACCCCTTGCACCCCTGCCAGTTGGGCTGATTGTACGGAGTGGGGGGAATGCTGTCCCTTGGTGCTTGTCCAGGGGACTCTGCCTGTTGCTAACATGTGTTATTTCCAAACCCCTTAGACAAACCACTGACCAACATGAAGATCCTGGTTGTTGGAAAGCTGTCAAAGAACAAGGAGGAGGTGAAGAGCCTTGTGGAGGACCTTGGAGGAAAGATGACCACAACAGCTAACAAGGCCACCCTGTGCATCAGCACACAGAGTGAGCAGCCGTGCCTTGGTTACTGGTAGCACTGGTAACAGAGCTGAGCAGACTACCGAGGACATGTGTCTGGGGATCAGTGTTTGGATTAGGGGATGTGTTTTGTGTGCACACATGGGCTTAGTGTGCTTGGAAAAATAAAGACAGCTGTGTGCTGTTTGTTCAACGTGTCTAGCAGGTTAACCCTGTGGGCTGTGCATTAAGGCTCTGTTGGGTCTGTGGCAGCTGGAGCTGGGTCTGTGTGCACACTGTGGTGGTGTGCAAGCCACTCTAGTTGGGATGAGGGGTGCTGGGGGCTGTGGTCTGTGCTTGCCCTGGAGAAGCCACAGAGCTGACTCTGGATGCCTGAGGGCAGTTTCTCTGCTGGCAGCTTAGGATCTGCTCTTGCTCCCTGTTGGAATTGAGGTGCAAACTGACTGCCGAGATCAGACATCTCCCACCTGCCAGGAGGTCCCCAAGGAAGTGTAGAGCCCCAGCCCAGCTCTGGGAAGGCAATAGCTGGACCAGTCAGGTAAAACAGGAGTGTTCCTACTCTAGCCCAAGCTGCAGATTTGAGCCGAGGTGGATTTTTCTCTCCAAAGAACATGGTGAATCCAAAGTGTAGTGGAATTGTGTTTCCACAGAGTGTTACAGAGCCCTGAATCATGGTCAGAGGGAGAGGCTGGGTTCTAAATCCTCACTGATGTGTTTTTTTTCTCCCTTTGCTAACCTTGATTCTGTAGAGGATGTGGAAAAAATGAGCAAGAAGATGGAAGAAGTGAAGGAGGCCAAAGTCCGTGTGGTCTCTGAGGCATTTCTTCAGGATGTGAAATCGTCCAGCAAGGACTTCCAGGACCTTGTGTCTCTCCATGCGCTTTCACCTTGGGGTGCAGAGGTGAAAATGGAGCATGAGGAAATGGCTGTGGATGGGAAGGGCAGCAAGCCCCCAAGTATGAAGAGTGCTGGGAAGGTCAAAGAAGAACAAGGTGATGAACAAAGTGGTTGTTTCTCTACAGGCCTGTTCAGTTCTGTCCATGCACAAAGCCAAACTGGGTATGGTCTGTCCTTGCCCTTTTCTTGAGTTCTCTGCTGTTTTTCTTGTAATAAATTTAAATAATGAGACCTTAGGGCAAGACTGGCTTTAAGTAAACATCAGACTGTCTCCTGAGCTGAGTCTTGTTTTCCCTAGTTCATTTTTGCTTCAGAGATCTGTGCTCTGTGTGCCCAGGCTTTCCTGACATCAGTGCAGTCTCTACCTTGTAGCACATGAGCTTATCTACCAGTTTGGGTCAATATTGCAGCTCCAGGGAGGTGCTGGGGCATCAGGATGACAGAGACTACTGTGACCTTCAAGGGGTGTTACCAAGTGAGAAAATACTGGGGTCCAGAGCACTGAGCCTCTGCTACTCGATTCAGAACATAACATTTTTTAAGAGAGGAGTTAAAATGGCCACCACTAATTGCATTGCTCACCAGTGCCATAGACAGTTTGCATTATTAACACTGGACCATGAACAAAGCCATCAGGTCTGCTCAGTTATCTTCAAAACTCCTTCTCAGTGTCCTCCAAGTATAGGTTTCTGTCACACAATTGGGAATGTTATTGCCAGACTGTCTCACAGCAGTAGCATCTCCAGGGAATCCAAACACCCCTCATGCCCTGTGAGTTTTTTAAATCCCATTTTTGGGATTTGTGGTTACAGAATCACAGATTATGCCAAGTTGGAAGGGACCCACAAGGATCCTTGAGTCCAGCTCCTGGCCCTGCACAGGAACATCCCCAAAAGTCACACCATGTGCCTGAGAGTATCATCCAAATGCTTTTGAACTCTGTGAGGCCCTTGGGGCCAGAAGGAGAGAGAGAGAGAGATAGAATCTGGGGAAATAATATTTTTCATTTACTTATGTGGCGGGGGATTGTGATGTGGCTGCTAAAGCTAGGTAGAAAAAAAGCCATTGAAGTCGTTGAGCTCATATATTGGGAATCTGATCCACTTTAGGGTGATAATTATGCAAATTGGAGAATTTAAGTGTTCATTCAAGTCAGACTGTGTTGCTCACCTAGGAAAAAAATTAACTGTCTTTCGCTGCAGGACCTAGCAAGTCTGAAAAGAAAATGAAGCTGACAGTGAAGGGTGGAGCAGCAGTAGATCCTGATTCTGGTGAGTGATAACAGTGCCTGCGCCTGCACCACCCACAGTCTTCAGGATGCATGATTGTTTGCAAGTATTGTTGCAGTGAATGCATAAGGGTTCTGTAAAAGGAACATGAATTTTTAAGCCTTTTTTGCTGCTGTCAAAGGATATTGACTGGCATCTGAAGCTGGACATGGCAGGGTTTTCTAGTGGAGCTTTCCAAGGGACCTTTTAAAATCATGCACCTTGTTCAGCTTGAGGAGCATCTGTCAGTGAGGTGAATAAAAGCCTGGCCAGCAGAGGCCACAGGTCTGGCATGAGCATCTGCCTCTGGACTCCTGGGGAGCAGCTGATGCTACTCTCCAAACCTGTGGTGCACAGATGTTGTTCTGAAAATTCATAGGCCAATCTTTGCTGTTCAGTCCATTTGCTAATGTGACACCGGCAGAGCTGCACCTCTTGAGAATTCCTTCAGCCTGTCATGCAGCATTACATACTAGATTTTAGATCATTCTCTGTCAAAGGTTGTAATCTTTTGTTCCCTCCAGTCAGGATTGATGTTCGCTCCAGTTATCTAAAGGTGTGTGCTCACAATTCATTAAAAGGAAAACCTGTTTCAAGTAGTTTTGAGTGAGTGTCTGGTCTCTGGTTTTGTGGTATTTTTGTTAAATCACAGTACATGAAACATTTGGATGAGCACAAATGCAGGAGGGAGAGCTAAAGCAGTAACTTCCTCTGTGTTCTAATTTGCTGCTTCTCTGCAGGATTGGAGGATTCTGCTCATGTCTTTGAAAAAGGTGGAAAAATTTTCAGTGCAACCCTGGGACTAGTAGATATTGTGAAAGGAACCAATTCCTATTATAAACTGCAGCTGCTAGAGGATGACAGAGAGAACAGGTGAGTTTAGTTTTCCCTCAAAATACTTCTGTTCACTTTTTTCTAATAAATACTGGATTTTTGACATCTCTGAAAGCCACTTAGGAGTAAAATGTCTTTGAAGAGATACAGATAGGTATAATTATTTTAAAAACTCACCACAAACCAAGCAAACTAAAAGAACTCCTCCAAACCTGGCAAACAACAAGCCACTCATAAAGAAACGTCTGCTTTGCACAGAAACATTCCTTTGTGGTATTGATAAAACCTAAGGTTTTCCCCCCTCTTCCCTCCCTATATTCTGCAACTTAATCTTGTCTTCTAATTGCAGAGCTGTAACCTTGGGAAACAAAACCAGATTCTGGCTGTTCTACTACAGTGTAGTCCTGAACTGTGTGCCCTGAAGCTCAACAAAATGTGCTAAAATAGTCAGAGCTGATCATATGTTTAGCTTTTCAGTCTCGTTGGGTGCATGGCAGAGCTGTCCAGTGGTTGCATTGCTGATGAGATAAGGAAACTGCGAGGGTTCTTTCAAATGCAACTGCCCCTGCCAAATGAATGAATTGACACAGAAATCCAGGGTAGCTGATGTCTGTCAGCAGTAACCCTGGTTCAATTAATTTATGTTCATAATAAGCTTTTGTTGCTGCCTCTTGTATGTGAGGTTGTATCAGATCTGTAGTTTAGTACATGGTGGGATCTCGGTGCCTGCATTTCATACCTGACACGTTGGAAAGGTTGATTGATTGAATCCCCATAAATGCTGTGGAAGCTCACCCAAGATGATGGTAGTAGTAGAAACAAAGGTTTCATTTATTTCTGGTTTCTCTAACATACTGAGTTCTGGGGCTTGAGGCTTAAAGATGTGTTGTCTTTGTTTTTCAAATATATGACCCTGATAGTCTGAAGATTTGTATTGGCAAAACATTAAGGATGAAGAGGTGTTAGGCTCTCTTTTCCTGCTGTGCACTTGTTTATTCTCAGGGCTGTACTTCAGTGTGTTAACACTGGGCATTTTTCACTGCAGTTCTTGAACATGAGCTCTGTGGTGACTCTTCTGTTAATTTCCAACAATTACTGATAGAAACTGTCTCCCATGAAACTAATGGTATGGAAACGGCTGATGGCATCAGTTGTGTGGTTGTTGCAAGGTCAGTTTCATTTGGACTGAGACCTAGCACTGGAGTATCTTATGTCTGTTCTATTCTCACATTTCAATTCTCTAGGTACTGGGTGTTCAGATCCTGGGGCCGTGTGGGCACCGTAATCGGCAGTAACAAGCTGGAGCAGATGCCATCAAAAGAAGATGCTGTTGAACACTTCCTGAATTTGTATGAAGAGAAGACTGGCAATTCTTGGCATTCAAAGAACTTCACTAAATATCCAAAAAAATTCTACCCACTGGAAATAGATTATGGACAGGTAACTCTGAAATGTCTCTGTACCAGGTGGAACATTGCTTAGCTGCTATTCTTTAACTCTTCTGTTCTGTGCTCATGTTGGATCACTTAACACTTTACAAACTAGAGGAATCAAGTGCAGCTTTTCCATCTTCTCTGTGCCACAGGAGAGAACTGGAGATCAAGGAGTGCCATCCATTAAAACAGACTGTTGGGAAACTAGAGAGTTTTCTGTTACCAAGTCTGTAGTCCCTTTAGTGCTCAGTCCTGTGTACTCTGTAGTTTCAGGGGTGTTAATTTGAACCTAATTCAGCAGTCAGTTCACATACATACTGTCTGAAAACTCGATTTTCTTTTATTTAAAATAGATACTTCTCATCGGTCTTCTGCCTCCAAAATTCCCCCAAATACTGAACAAACTCCTGTGCAGCATTCTGCCTAGTGCACATATTGAGCAGGCTGAGAAAGAGAAATTATTCACTGCCAGTAAGATTTGGCTATTTAGACAGCTAAGCTAAATAAGAATTCTCTTCCTTCTGCCCAGTGGGAGTTTGTGTTTATTTAAAGGCATACCTGTAACTTAAAGTATTTTGGGATGAAATGGTTGAATGCTGTTAATAGCTATAAAGTTACCAGAAAACATGTTTTCAAGCTGTTGCATTTTTCTGTGGCCAAATTAATGGATGTCATATTTTAGTGAAAAGCACTTAAAGCTTGGCTTGAATTCTGGAAATCTGAATATTTCAGCGTGCAAAGTGTTTGTTTCTCTGCAATGTAGAGTGTTACTCAAAGCACCTGGTGGGTGCTTTATTTCTGCAATGCTCTCTCCAAGAAGGCATCTAGATGGTATTATGGCTAATTGATGATTCCTGTACACATCTGTGACAGTTTTTATTACAGAAACTTTGTGAAACTAGTTATTACATCTATTTTGTAATAAAAGCAGCAAAGTAAACAGTCATTTTTTCATATCAAAGTCTCTATGCAGCAGAAAGCTTGCAGAAAAAATAATTAATACTGTTGCTTGAGGTGAAGCAGAGATGCAAAGAGAGTTCCTATTCCCTTAATTCTACTTTTCTGCTTATTTTTACAATGTTGTCTCTTGAAATAACATCTGCCAAATTACTGAATAGGTAGTTTTTTAAGCCCACTTTGTTCCAAAATGTCAGAGCAATGTCCCACTCTCTCCATGAACTTCAGGCTAATCATAGTATGTATACACTAGATTGGTTTTGAGTTGTTGCCATGGCAGCCAGCCTGTTACTTTTATCCTTTGTGATTTTGCTAATTCTGATACTATTTTTACCTCCCAGGATGAAGAAGCTGTCAGGAAACTGACAGTAGGTGCTGGGACGAAATCAAAACTTGCTAAGCCAATCCAAGATCTTATTAAGATGATCTTTGATGTGGAGAGCATGAAGAAAGCAATGGTGGAATTTGAGGTGACTAGACACGTCCATGTCTCTCTTCTAACCCTCTATTAGGCCTGAACAGACAGAATATGCAAGTTCTTTGCAATCCAGGGTGTATCATACTTTCCAAAAGTCAATAAATGTTTTACATCAGTCTTAAAATAAAGGCAAGAGTCCAACTGGAATTTCCAAGCGGTAGTAACTTAGTTATGGTACATGCAGGTCTTAAAACATGGATGCATTCTTTGTCTTATCAGCATCCTCAATATAACAAGCCCGTGAGAAAGTTATCTGCCAGTCCTGGGATCAGTAACCATTCTGTCTTTTTGTTTGTGGTGGGGTTTTTTTCTAGTGTCACATGCATAGTGACCACTACTGAACACTCTTAAAATATTAGCACAGATAACCAATTTGCTGGTAATGTGAGGCTGGAGACACTTGTATTTTTGATAAGCAGTGAACCATCTTGAGGTTAGAGGGGTGCAGGACTACCACTGGTTTAGGTAGCAAATGAGGTGCAGCTCAGACTTGAGAAATGTTGCCACTTGATAGATACACCAATGAAGTACCTTGACAAAGTCCACATCCCCTTCTGAACAGGACCAAACTTGAGATGGTTTTTGTTGTATTGCTCATTTCTTCTAATAATACTCTATTTTCATCCATCATTCTTTCATCTATACTTCTTGATCCATCCTTCTAACAAGCTTTCAGAGAGTGGTTCTCTGTCTTCATCTGTCTCTACTTGCACAGACAGTTTTACTGGTGTTCAGAGATCCTGGTGTTTGTTTTAATGCAGCCATTCAAACTAGAATAATTCTAAATAACAAATTCTGATTTTCTTCAGCCAGCTTAGTTATCCTGCCCTCAGATTTCATATTTAGGCAGTATCAGTATTTTGTGTCTCTGCCTTTCAGAACAGGTTTTGCACTGTTTTCTGCAGCTTATCTGAAAACTTAAAGGTGTCTTGCCCAGCATTTTGTAGCACCTTGGGTTAATTGTGTTTTCCTGTGTCTTCAGAGGTGCTTTATATTCAAGTCTTGTAAAATATTAATAATTCTTTGGAACTATAACTGGATAAAGACACTGAACTGATCATCATCTCATGTCATTTGGTTTTGTAGAACTCTGTTGAAACTATGTTAATTCACACCATCTGCAGATCTATAGCAGAACTGGGACTCCAGATGGGCCCGTCTTCCTATTAAATTTATCTTCCTGTGCTGATGCTGCTGAACAGCTGTGTTCCATTAGAGGAAATAATATTTTTCCTAGTTAGTTTTCTGTGCATCCTCCAGAAACGGCTGCTTGGTTCCTTTAATCAGCCTGATACTGAGTATTTCATTCCATCCAGGCCCTCTCGCTCTGCCAAAATTGCAGCAAAATCTTAGTCCTTCCATTACATGACAGTGGATTTATCTGATGCATTTGTGTTCTTGTGTCTAATTTAGCTTTCAAGAATTCTACCTCACAAAGCATAAAGGAGTTTATTACAATTATCTATGCCACTGCCTTACATGAGAAGGCTGAGTCTACTCTGCTGCTGTGTCCTCCCTTGCCTGAATGGAAGGCAAACGTGTTCCTTGCCTTTGATGGCAATCTTAGTGCACGCATCTGATGTGGAGCTAATTCTTCATGTTAACTTCAGTGCATCCAGTGGTAATTGCAGTGCTGTTCTTTTAGACCCAGCCCCTTGGCTGCTATGCTCTTTTGACACATTTAACAATAACGCTTTGGATGCAGTTTAACTTTATATCTCAGTTTAGCTTAGCTTTGCAGGGCTCTGACTGCCTCCCATGAGTCACAGAAGACACAAAACTCCAGCCCTGTGGCAGTTGGTGGCTCTGTTGGAGCTGTACACCTAAATCGCGTGATTGGGAGATGTTTTATAGCTGTTAGTGTTTCAGTGCTTGTATGTGTTTGTTTATGCCTTTATATACCTTAGGGTTAGTATAGGTACCTGCAGCTATTCTGCACATCCAAGTTAAATGGCCCCATTTTACTTTTACATGTCCTGCATGATTTTTCAACTAATAATTAGATAATGCAAATTGGTATGGATGGTACTCAGCAAGAGGGTATTGGACCCAAGAGTTTGGGAGCTAAAAATCTATTACAGATTGTTTTTCATTAGATTATTAATCTTGGCTTTGTGTCCCTTATGTCCCCAAGATATGATCATTTTGAAGCTTGTCTTCCCTCTTGCAGCCCGTCTTTGCTTTTCTTAGTATCTGGATTTTATGTATGCTTAGCTGTCACTAAAGGCAAAGTTCTCCTAAGCCCAAAACAGGGTAGAAACCTCCATGCAAAATCACTTCAGGACTTTCAGACCGGTCTCTGTGTCTTAGAAGAGCCTTCAGAGTTTAACTTGCAGAGAAGATTTGCATACAGCTGGGTATCCTAGCTCCCTGGTGAATAAATAATGTGGAACTTATCCAGATGGTATGTGATAGTCGTGGTTTCATAGGATCTTCTGTCCATGAGCTTAATCTTAAACCCATTGAGCTAAATAAAAGCTAGTTCAACCTGCAGAATGTGTGGTGAGTACTGTTGAGAGTCCAGAAGGTGTTTGTATGATCTTTCTAAAAGACTGTATTGGGCCTGATTTTTGTTGAATGCATTTGCATTTAGATGATTCTTAACAGTGAAGGATATCTGAAACTCTCCCAAGATCCATCAATACACAAAGCAAACCAAGATCTAAGTTACATCAGTGGATAAATGCGGGCAACCAAGATACCACTTTTAACTTAGTTGGGGTTTTTTAGTTCATTTTTCATGAATGAATGCGAAGCACCCTATAACCCCTTTGCATGTGACCCTTGATAATTGTAAAGTTGGAAGAGAGTGTCTGGGTTGTACCTGGGGACACAGATTTCTTCTGAACAAGAATTCCTTCATCCAGTTTGCTTCTTTGCCAGCCTGAAGTGTATGGTTACTGAAGGGATGGAGGAATGCATCTGACACCAAGTTACTATTAAACTTCATGCCAGATGCTTAATACTCTACTTTTGCATTGCCCTAGCATGTGTGCTTAGCTTCCTATTGCTAGGTATTCCTTTGGTTATAGGATGGCATGTTGTTCTGACATAATTGTTTAATCTACAGAGTATAAAATGTTTCCATTCTTTCAGTGGTCAGTCCTACTAACATGGAGAGGTTAGTTTCCCTAGAAACCAGAGAGGGAGTGCTGCGGTGGTTTAAATGTATCATAGAATCATAGAATCGATTGGTTTGGAAAAGACCTCCGAGGTCATCAAGTCCAACCCTTGGTCCAACTCCAGTCCATTTACTAGATCATGGCACTCAGTGCCATGTCCAATCTCTTGTAGTGACATTTGGTTTTAATGACTTGTATCTATCTCAGATTGACCTGCAGAAGATGCCATTGGGAAAACTGAGCAAGCGACAGATCCAGAGTGCATATTCCATCCTGAATGAGGTTCAGCAGGTAAGCATGGAAGATGCTAGAGCAAAAGGGGAATTCAGAAGTTGTTGTGGACTCAGAGTAGGGTAAATGCTGAGCTGTGTGTATAAAGATCTGTGCTTTCTTTTTCTGTCTGGAGAAGAGGATGTGGCTTCCATGGGTAGCCAGTTAGTTCTCTTTGCTGTTGTACCAATTTGGGCAGTACTTGTGTCTTTCACACTTCAGTAGCACAACTTCAGGCTGAGCCAGACATAAATGGCAGTTGAGCAAATGAAGCCAGTGTCTTATTCTAGTAGTGAGCTGGTATTTTCACCCCAGAGAAGTCTGTTAGAGCATGAGCATAAAGGTTAAGTTGACACAGGAAAGGATCTGATTTGATAATGTTATTGTATTTACACATTGTGATCTGAGCCATTCCAGAGTCACCACATAGTATTGCCTGAAGAGCTTGTGAAAATGTACCAGCATATAACCCATTTTTTTGGTCATGGGCTCCCTGGCAAAGCAGAGGTACAGGAAATTTTACTTTAGTTGTTAGACTAGACCAGAACCATGACAAGAATATGCACCCCTTCCATATCCAGAAGACTTTATTTTGCCATCCAGAAAGATAATCCTCATTAGATTTCTCTCATATGGGAAATTCTATGTGTTTCTGTGCAAATGCTGTGACTTACTACATGCAAGCCAGTTAAATAGAATTGCACTTTTCAGTCCTGTGAGAGTTTCAGCATCATCACTGTTTGTATTGCTGCTTCTGTGTTAACCCTATAGTAGTATCTTGTGTGTGTTTATTGCTATGGAGACTTAGTCTTACTCAGTAATTTGGTGCTTGTTGTCACATCTAGGCAGTTTCTGACAGTGGTTCAGAATCACAGATCTTGGACCTCTCTAACCGCTTCTATACTCTGATTCCTCACGACTTTGGGATGAAGAAACCACCTCTCCTAAACAACTTGGAATACATTCAGGTATTGACTGGAAACACTGTGTTGTTTGCAAGCAGCAGGTCTGATATCAGACATCTTACACAGAGAATATGTGCGGTTATAACACTTAATTTAACCTCATGCTTTTATGAGGTTAAAGCAAGTGTTAAAACCTCACAAACAAAAATATATTCTGAAGAAAAACAAGGTAAACTTGCTTTACCTCATGAAAGCATGAAATTAAACTTGTTTTTCTTCAGAATATATTTTTGTGTGCATATATATGTGTAAATATTTATATGTATAATGTATTAGAAGACAGAGATATTTTCTATGTGTGTATATTTGAATATATTTAAGTATATATATATTTAAAAAGACAGTGGTGGTTTGTTGTTAAATGGCACCATGTGGCCAGTGACTGTCATACACTTTTATGAATTGGGGTAGTCCAGACTTATTCTGAATATCTCAAGGGCCCAACTGAGATATGAAACCTCTTTAAATTCTTCAGGCTAAAGTGCAGATGTTGGACAACTTGCTTGATATTGAGGTTGCTTACAGCCTTCTCAGAGGTGGAAATGAAGATGGAGATAAAGACCCAATTGACATCAACTATGAAAAACTTCGAACTGATATTAAGGTAAAGGAAAAAAAAGAAAATGATTGACTGAATATGAGCTGATTTCCTGTTAGTTTGGAATATAACATGTCAGCTAAACTGTAACTGGACAGATGTGTTGGCACTGAGATGGTTAGGGGAGTAGGTCATGTGTTGTACTTGGAGATGCTGAGTGGGGCCTTTTTGACATGGAGAAAAGAAGGCTCAAGAGATATCTTAGCAATGTGTATGAATACCTGATGGGGGAAGGGAAGAAAGAAGACAGAGGCAGACTCTTCTCAGTGGCGCCAAGGTACAAGAGGTGTAATGGGCACAAGTTGAAATACAGGAAATCGTATTTAAACAAAATAAAAAGATTTTGTTGGTGTTAGTGTTAGATTTTGGGTTGTTTGTTTGTTCTGACAGTGGTCAAAACTGGAAAAAGTTGCCCAGAGACTGTGTAGGCTCCATTCTTGGAGATTTTGAAAGCCTGCCTGGACTCAACCCTTGGCAACATCCTCCAGCTTACCCTGCTCTGAGCAGTGGAATAGAAAATTGTCTCAATTTCCCACGGTGCCTTCCTGTCTCAGATGTTCTGTGCCTGAGTGCTGCCTGTATATCTGTACATCTTCCCTAGCTGGGAACATATTTCCACCTAGATGGTAAAGGAGGCTTAAACTAAGCAGTTCCAGAAATGGGGTGAATGTCATCATATTAGAAGAAGCCTTTTAGTTTTGTATGCTAAAGAAACGTCTCATTTGCCTCTTTGCAGGTTGTTGACAAAGATTCAGAAGAAGCCAAGATTATTAAACAATATGTGAAGAATACTCATGCTGCTACGCACAATGCATATGACCTCAAAGTCGTGGATGTAAGCTGGGCAACACTGGGGTTTTTTTTGTGAAAATGGACTTCTTAGTTGACTTGTTCATGGTTTCCTTTTATTTTTGAGTAGCTTGCCCTGTTTACTTTGTTGAAAGGATGGTTTGTTAGAATAGTTCCTGTTTAACAAAATAGCAAAAGTTTAGGCAGAGATGAATCTAAGCTTAATGAGGTGTGTTTGTGTTTTAATTTAATTGGCCTTAAAAGGGAGACGGAGGAGCAATCATCTGAAATTGAGCCTTAGTTCATTGAATGATATTTCAGAAAAATAGGGCTTCATGAAAAAGCAGAAGAAAAGGTGGGGAAGTAATCAAAACAAATACTGTGTAGTGGACGGTACCTCTTTTTTCCTAGCATAACGCAGCAAATTACGAATACTAAAAACCATCCAGATCAACTTTTTTAGCAGATTAATGTATATTGCAGACTGGATGATGGTTTTTTTTACCTCTCTGATTAGTTGCATGAAGGTAACAGCTTATTTTCTTGGTTGTTCTTTTTCTCCTGTCCCTTTTTGAATGGAAGATCTTCAGGATTGAGCGTGAAGGGGAGAGTCAGCGTTACAAGCCATTCAAGCAGCTCCACAATCGCCAGCTGTTGTGGCACGGCTCCCGCACCACCAACTTTGCGGGGATCCTGTCCCAGGGCCTCCGGATAGCTCCGCCAGAAGCTCCTGTGGTACGTGGGGCAGCTGCTCTGGCCGCCTACACCCCTGTGCCCAGAGATGGCCACAGTCGGGGACAACCTGAGTAAGAGATTTCTTTTGGGGAGGACCCTGTGTTACCTGTCAGCTTTCACACACCAGTGTGTGTCCTAAATGAGTTGCTGGCTGCTACCCACAAGAGCTGGAGTTGCAGCTTTGCTCTCCTGGGAGACCAGCCGGGTAGATTCAATGCAGTCTTTGTGTTACTGTCCCAGTTTTATTTGTTTATTTATTTATTTCCTTCTTGCAGACTGGCTACATGTTTGGGAAGGGCATCTATTTTGCTGACATGGTATCCAAGAGTGCAAACTACTGTCACACATCTCAGGCTGACCCCATAGGTTTAGTGCTACTGGGAGAAGTTGCCCTTGGAAATATGTAAGTAACTTATGAAGAGTATTTGCAAAATGTGCTTAATACATCCTTGTAGAAGGTGATGCTAAAATTGCAAGCCTTCTCTTCAGTGTAAAGAAAATGTACATGGTATTTCTTTAGAAACAAGATTTGTTTCTTCCTAAAGTGAGAGCTATGTGATGGGGTAAAGAAAATCACTGTTGCTGTTCAAGCTAGAATCTTGTACAAAATGCCAACATCATTAAAATTAGTAACCAAGACAAGGAAGGAATGCTATTGAGTTCCAGAAGACTAGACTCCAGATTGACTTTATATTAACTCACTGTAAACTGAAGCCTGAAAAAATTGTGATTTTTTAATTTTCACCAAGATAGTTGAAGATGAATGTAAAATGCTATTATGTGTTCTTTGTGCTGTCCAGGTATGAGCTAAAGAATGCTTCTCACATCACAAAGCTGCCCAAGGGAAAACACAGTGTGAAAGGTAAGCATTAGTAATTGTTAGTGGTAATCTCTAATTGGTGGCAAACTTGGGCTGTGGTGCTCTGCTTAGTGAAGAGAACTGTAGTCATTTCATAGCTGGACTTCCTTTAAGAAGTTGCATAATGTTGCTCTGTAGTTGCATCAGTATATGTGTAGGTGTTGTTTTAAGGTGGAAGATAGTAGACTTGGAGTGTTAAGACTGAATGTTCCTGAAGTTCAGGAGAAACTTTAATTTGATATTACACAGGAAAAAATACAAGGTGCATTCTGCAACTTCTTACTTGCTTTCATCATAACAATACTATGTATTTTAGAAGGAAGATGGGAGGTTTGATAGATCACAAGAATAATTGTTTAGTTTTCAAAGTGCCTTAGAAACTTGGAGAGAAGTGAAAAGCTAAGAATAAAAGTTCAGATGGAACAGCTGTTCTCATTACACTTCTATCTGCAAAAATTATCAGTATATTGCACTGAAAAAGAAGATGAGAGACAAGACTTAGCTCTCTAATTCAAGAGAAAGAAATGGTAATCATGATTGCCTTCTGTACTGAGATGGGAGAATGAAGAACAGTAACATTCAGTAATGAGTGGCTTTTCTTAAACTATTTATTTTGAGAAGCTTAAAAATCAGCTGCCTAAAATAGAATAAAATGTGATTTAGCATCTTCTTCAGTACATACTACCCATGTTATTATGGATGTCAAATCAGATTTGTATTGAAAAGTTTCAAGAGAGTTAGAATTGTTTTGTTATAGTTGTCTAAAAATGCTGCAATGTGCATGTTCTCATTAATGGAGCTGGGATATGGGAGCTATAAATCTTTGGTTTAGCTTGTGTTCTTTTATGGTATTTCTACACTTGATTTGAAAGTATATGTGAAGTAGTATTTGGCTGGCTAAGTTATTTTATGTGCAAAGTCTGTGTTTGCCTTATAGATTTGTAACTAATGTTTTTTTCCCTTTCTAGGCTTGGGGAAAACTGCACCTGATCCCACAGCCACCACCACCCTTGGTGGTGTAGAGGTTCCCCTAGGGAATGGGATCTCAACAGGAATTAATGATACCTGTCTTCTGTATAATGAGTATCCTTTGCTGTTATATTGGCTGCATTGGTGTCTGAGTGTTGCTGAGTTTAGCAGGACCTTGCTAAGGGCAGTCAGTTGTTTCTTTCAGATCTGCTTTGGAGAACATTTGTGGACAATCCCTTCTGTAAGGGAGATGATTTTCAGTTGCTGTACTTAAATTGTCATTCCGCTGTTGCTCCAAGAGGATTCAATACCTGAAGGCACTGGAGTGGCCAGACAACACTGCCAAGTAGTGGCTTGCCCAGAGATGTGCCAGGACAAGGGGGAGGGCCTTGCAGCCCGTGGTTTCACATTGATCCAGTCTGGTTTCTTCCTCGTGGTGCTGTGGCTGGCCTGGTTGGTCAGGAGGGTCAGGGGAGCCAGCTTTGTGCTTCTGGGATCTGTCATCACATGTCTTGTGTTCCACAGATCCTTTGCAGGTACTGAGTGTGTATTCATTCCAAATGAAGGTGTGCTCAACATTCATAACAGATCATAAGAATATGAATAAATGGCATCTAAGGTCCCAAGTCAATCTCTTCACTGCCAGTGAAGCAGGGAAACCATTAATGCAACTTCTGGATCTGTAGACCATGTCTTCTCTCTTGGTGAGCTGTTTTCTTCCAACAAGCAGACTTGGCGGCACAACTCAAGGCAGTACTGTTTTTATCTTGAGTTTTCTGAAATGCAGTATCTGTCTTAGACAATAAACTATAACATAGTTAATATTAGGTAACTGAGTTAACATGATGTGTGTTAATTTTGTTTTACACTTTGGGATCGGGGTAAGTTTGAGGCCTAAAGCATTGAGAAAAAAAATAGGTGAGCTGGGACTTTCTGTGAAAAAATAAGAATGTGCAAGCACTGCCAGCTCTTCTCTGTGATCCCAGTTTGGCTTTTTTAGTTGGAAATTGAAGGCATTAATAACACTGGGCTGGAAAGCAGCATTAGAGCTGCAACTATAATTGTAAATGCAAGGTCTGTAACTGTGTATCTCATCTGGGCTATGTCGCTCCACTGTTTGGACAGGGAGAGAGATGTGTGTTAGTCTGTCTGACAAAAAGTACTCTGCAAGAACTACAGCCCCATATCTAAGTCAGCTCAGCTGCCTGTCACTCAGGATTCCTTCTGCACCATCATCAATTCTCCATGAGATTTAATTGCTTGTTTATAACTATACTATAAAACATTCTCAGATTCAGACAATAGTCAGATTTAAAATGTTGTGATTTGAGCTGTTAGAACAGGTTAATCACACAGGCATCTGTATGGTGATGTAAATTCAAAAGTGAAGTTTGACTGTGTTTTGAGTTTTTTCTGTGTTACTGATATCAACTACATGAATTATTCCTTAACGTTCTTCCCAGATACATTGTGTACGATGTTGCTCAGGTAAATCTGAAGTACCTGCTGAAACTGAAATTCAACTATAAGACGTCACTCTGGTGAACAGTATTTAGAAGCCCTGTTAGAGTTATACTGTAGTTACACTATAGCGTTGACTTCTGACATGCTTATGCATTGACTTCTCTTACCAAGATATCAAGAGCTAAACTGCAGAAGAGGTTACTAAATCCCATTTAGTACAACACTTAGTGGAAGTTTTATATAAAAGTTTGGCAACACATGGACCTGAATTCTGATGAGAATGCATACCTGGTTTTGTTTTATACCACTTCTAATTTTGGTGCTTTCAAGTGTTTCTTTTAATTGACCAAACTGACAAAGAAAAAAGAAACTAAGCTGGTGTTTCCAGCCAGAGTTGGGCAACAGCAGGAGAAGGCATTTGAGGATGTTTGCAGTATTTGCTCTGTTAGGGTTCGCCCTTGTTTGAGATACTCTTTTTCAGGTTTCATTTGAATAAACAATAAATGTGCATTTATTTTGAGGTAAAAAAAATAAAAGCTAATTTCATACTAACAGCTTTACGTTTCAAAACTTCCAAATCGTTTTGGTTTTGAGTCATGATTTAAATGTATTTGGTAGAATGTTCCTAAACGTCGTATCTCTCTGAAAGACAAAATGCCAAATCTGTAGTCACGTTTCAGGAAGTCACGGTGAAATGAAAATTTGGACTTTCTGCTGAGACTTCATCTGTCAACAGTTGGTGTGGTAAACATGGAAAATGAGCTTGTGGCTGTTTGAATTTAGTATTAGCCCAAATAAACCTCCTTTAAAATACCTACCTTACTCATGATGTAAGTTGGTTGTTGTAGACGTCCTAACAAAAGCCGTAAGTTGAATTGGACTCGGGCTTCATTCATCAAGACATGGAGTGAGGTCTGTCGCTACACTGTGGGTAGTCTTGAAATCCCTATCTTGAAACAGCAATTTCCATGTTTCATGTTTTTTACTTCTCACTTTCAGTAAGTTGCTGAGCAATATGGGAGCATTTAACTACAGAGCAACATCAGATCTTTCTCTTCAGAAGTTACTACTTTCCCTGAGGTGTTAGGGAAAGTTGGCTAATTCCCAAGAAGAGGACAGTTGAAACTCATTCAGTCGGTAGTGGCTTCAGTCTTTAGTAACCTGTGTGGAAACAGCAGATCTATTTCCTAAAATGTTGTCATGTCCCAATGCCTTTTGAAAAAGGAGTTAAAATTCCAAGTGGTTGCTAACAGAGCAGATCTTTCCAGGACCCCTTGAAGGAGAGGAGGATGAGGAGTGACAGATGGAAAACAAAGCTGCTACTGGGGAGAGAGAAGGAAATGAGGAAGGACATGGTAAGTCATATGGCTTGAGGACAGCTCGATAGAAAAGGATTGAGGTTGCTGCTAATGGATTTGGAGAGGAAGTGAAGAGAGGCCCATACCTGCTGCCTCTTCAGTAGCTTAACCAGTGGCTAATCATTGGTTTGCTTCCAAAAAACATTCTGGTCAGTCACTTAAGTGTGATCTTGTCAGTCTCTGAAAGAGAACATGAGAACTGTTTGTGAGGTAGATAATTATATTTTCCAAAAAACCCCCGCAGCTTACAGTTCGGTTTGGGGCCAGGAATTAAAGATACTTGCTTTTGATGCTTCCTCTGTCACTTCTACCAGAGGTGACTCAACAGTTCCCTTTTGCTCCAACCCAAGCGTTACAAGGACTGCTTTAAGCTGTGTATGTAGTGCTCAGTTATGCAGCACAAGCAAGTACAGCCCAAGCTGTCTGTAAGCTCACAAATACAGCAGGGGAAGATAAAGAGGGACAGGACTTTCTGAAGAGGCAGCAGGTGCCCTTTGGGCACTGTAGGAGAGCCCTGGTGTGACTGTCCTGCAGTGAAATCTAATGTGAATTCAGGCACTGCTGCTCCTGCCAGTTTGCCCAACCACAGAGCAGATGTGCTGCCCTGAAAGCTGGCGCTGGACCCAGTGTACAGGGAGCCTCTCCCCGGGGCCAGGCTGAGAAGAGCCGTGTAGTGACAAGCACTGAAGGCACTGCTTTTGGAGTGTGTGCACTGAGTGGAGCTGCATGAATAGGTAGTCCCATTTCTGTCAAAAGCACTTGAAAGGAAGGAGTTGTCAAGACATCAGGTCCCATGACATCCTCTGCTTTCTTCAGGGAAGGCATGTTAAGGAATCACTTGTGATCTAAATGTTAAACTACAAAAAGCAGCAATTTATGAATATTTAACCATTTTATCTTAATTTAGCATGGCTGGAGGCTGTTTTGTACAATGGCTTACAAACATTAGGATAGTCCATGCAGTTTATATGAAGGCAGTTAATTGAAGAAAGCCAACCTAGGCTTACTCATTGTCAATCTGTGTAGATTGTTCGTGACTTGCCTGACCAAGTTCATGCAGAAAAGAAGTGGCTGAGAAAAGAAAACCAGACCCAAACTAGGTGTTTTAGCTATAAAACAATGACATTCTGCCCCTACCCCCTTTGGTTTCTGATCAGAGGGAAGCAGGGAAAAAACCCAAACAAGTAATTTCTGTATGAAAAAGACCTCTGGACACATAAAACTTTCTCAATACCATAAAGAGTTGTACTCAGGGTCTTTAATGAGTCATGCAGTGTTTGTAACTACTGAGTTCTCTGCTTCAGCTTGCTTTGTGGAAGACTGTACAGACCTCCCTCTATGAATTCTGGGGACATAATGACATACTTGTGTGCTGAAGTGTTATTGTAGCCAATTTATACTCCTCATAGTGTTTTGCTTAATTTGCTCTTGTGTATGTGGTAGAGCCCCTAGCTTAGTCCATTATACTCCTTCTGTTAGGCCCATAGAAGAATAGTTTCCAGTGTTGTGGAGTACATGCATCTGAACAAGAGCATGTATGTGCTTTTACTTTCAAATTAACACCAGGCTGCATCTCCAGAAATGTTCATTTTGGAGATGCAGCAGTACTGACAAGAAGCAATGCAGATAATATGCGCCAGCCAAGGTGAGTTGCTGCGAGGAGTTTCATTTGTTCCTGTGCGAAGGTGGCATGCAGGGCCGGAGGCATTGCTGGCTGCTTCCACAGAAAGTGAGATAAGTAGGTACAGTCTGAAGGCGAGGAGAAGGAATGGCTTCCCAACAACTGAAAGGGGAAATGAGTGCTTCCCTCACCCCCTTGTTACAAAGTCTAATTTCATAATGTGATTAATGCAGCAGGACTCAGACTTCAAAAGAAGATGCCTCAGTGACTAAAGAGCACGCTCCTGCCAGCTGTATGTGCTTTTCTTCCTACTGCCAGGGCCTGCCTAGGGGAGATGAGAAAATGACACCTTAATAGCTGTCTCCTGTCCCCAGGATGCAGCATTACCTGTTCTGTGCTGACAAGAGTCTGAATGCAGTGGTTAGTAGGTGATGTAACCCATGTCTTAGTATCAACTGCAGCAATTAATGGGAAATGGGATTGTGGAAGTGCTTTCTGCAGCATTTTGGCACACACTGTTGGGAGGAGCAGTTGCCTAACATGACCCTCGGTGAAAGCAAGTGGCATCAGTGAAGCCAGTTTAAAATCTCCCTCCAGCTGTGCTGAGCAGGTGAGTCAGCAGCACCTAATGGCAGGTTGTTGGCAATGGGCACAGGTGTTTTTGGTTACCATGCCTGTGTCGGAAGAGTTGTGTCATTTCCACCTAACCCAAGTTCAAACCACGGAACAGTAGGAGGCTGCACTGAAAACACTGTGTTACTTGTGGGCACACTGTCCAATGGCCCTGGCTGGGGCTTTGTCAAACAGGATCGTGTTTGTGTGACTTAGAAACAGTGTGTACAGGAAAAATGAAAAACCAGAACATAGAGATACTGCAGCATTTATAAAAGGCCAAGAAGTAAAATGTCCTTTATAGCAGGAATCATAATACAGTGTTGATTGTTAACCTTTTCAGCACAATGAATGGCATCTTAAATATTTTCCAAATGCAGCTGTTGGAATGAGGCAAAATGGAGGAATACCCAGCATTCTGCCCAGCTGAATTCACCATCACACCTGGTAATTTTAAGATGATCAGCAGGAGGTGTTTGGAATGAAGGGAAGTTTCTCATATCTTTTTCATCTGTTTTCTAGTTTTATTATGATCTGCAAAGATGCTGTGAAAGCCATTGAGGTTTTTTGTTTCCTTTTCCCTTTCCCTTCTGGAAATTCAGGCTCTTGAGGAGTGTTGCAAAATGTGTGTTGTAGAGAACTTTTCATCCCTGCCCTGAAAACATCTTGCCTTAGTGAAAGCTCTGACATTGAGGTGGCGCTGGGCAACGCTGCTTTCAGCACAGCCAGACCTGATGACAAGGTTTACAAAGCATGGCAGTAAAAACCTTGCTGGTGATGGGTGTCTTCTGTCAGCTGTGGAAGACTCAGTGTCACCACTCTTAGCTGAGCATTAACATACAACCCTTGGAACAAGGCAAGCGTAGCTGAAATATGAAAAATATTAGTGGTGTTAACACATTATTGTTTAGCTGAGCCTGGAAGGTCTGGTCCATGTCAGGCCTTTTGGGTGATAGAGGTGTTTTATTACAGGGGGAAATTGTACAGGGTTTAATGTTTTGTATTCTATTGTGTTTGAAATAGCACAGATTACTTTTGTTGCTTTTTTAAATTAGTTTAATTAGTTTTATGCCTATGCTGCTTTGCATCTGCTTTCTTTTGAGTTGTGCAGTATGGAAACCTCCCACTGAAATGGCTTAAGGTCTTTGGGGGCTAAGAGGAGGGAAGGCTGTCTCAACAGCCTTTCAAAATGACCTGAAAAGGGGCTGAAATGCAAGCTAGGCTTTGTCTTTTCTTTTTACCTTTTTTTTTTAACTCTGCTACAATGTACATGGAAAGCCCTGGGGGGAATTTCTATAAACGATTTTACTCAATTTGTTTCTTCGCATGGAAACTCGCTTTTTCTCTGTGGATTTTATTTATTTATGTATTTAAAATTGTTTAGTAACATGACCTATATCCTGCCTCTCTCAACCTGCCTAGTCATCTGAGTTCATTAGCAAATTAAAACCACAAACTCTGCTCCATGTCCCAAGATACACATTTTTTATGTTTTGTAGAATATTTGCTTTCACCAAGATGCTTTTAAAGAGGTGCAAACAAGCACAGAATCCGTTTTGCATTACACCATTTTGCTGTTGGCAATATGTTTAGGATGCGACATAGACTTTGTCTTAACTAAGATATACTCTTAATTTATTTTGAAACTTAATTGGTATTTTCATACATTTTTAAAAAAGGAATTTTGATTGGTATAAGTAATGGTAGATACTGTTCTCGAAGCTCAACACATGAAGAATCTGGGCCATTTAAGGTGCTTGTGGTTCATGATAGTATATCCATGTTTATATTTCTTGATGGAGAAGCTTTAAAATTCACTGTGGTGCAAAGATCTAAGGGAGGCTGCACAAAAAAAAAAAATCACTGCTGCTCGAAGCTTTCAGGGGTGAGATGATAGAGGGCAGGCCAAAACGAGCTTGTTAGGCAACACCCACCCACGGCCAGGGGTTTGTTGGCTCTCCCTGTCGCTAGATGAGAACAAGTGAGACATTGACCGTCAGGCTTTGGGCTCAGTGAGCATTTCAGCCGCCTCCCAGGGAAAAGAGTGACATGGCCCATGGCAGCGGGGCCAGGATGGCCGTGCTGGCTCTGTTATCCCTTACTCCTCTGCAGTCCTTTATGGAAAGCAGAGACAAGGACAAAAAGATACGGTTCAGCCAAAGGGTTATTACTTCATGAAAGAGGATGGATATAACACACAGGCTGTTTAAAGACACCAAAGCAGAGATGAGGAAAGTAGGCAGAGTTTAGCAAGAAGTTATTTCTCAGTAAAGGAGGATGGATATAATACAGGGACTGTCTAAAGACATGTAACCACCCTGGCTACTCTGGGGTGACCCTTTGTGACAGCCTAGCTCCCCACCCTCCCTGAACTGCCAGTCACCCATTCCCCCTAATCCCTCATCCTTCGTAAGAAGGACATGGAACAAGTCCAGCGGAGGGCCATGAGGAAGCTGGGACTGTTCAGCCTGCAGAAGAGAAGGTTGTGTGGAGACCTCACAGCAGCCTTCCAGTATCTGAAGGGGCCTGCAGGGATGCTGGAGGGGTACTCTGTCAGGAACTGTAGCGGTAGGACAAGGAGTGATGGGTACCAACTGAAGGGGGAAATTTAGGTTAGCCATTAGGAGGAGATTCTTTTCTGTGAGGGTGGTGAGACACACTGGCACAGGTTGCCCGTAGAGGTTGTGGACGCCTCATTCCTGGACGGGTTCAAGCCAGGTTGGATGGGGCTCTGAGCAAACCGGTGTCGTGGGAGGTGTCCCTGCCCACGGCAGGGGGACGGGACCTGGTGATCTTTAGTGCCAACTTCAACTCCTTAACTTTGATTCTGTGGTCCCACCAGGCTCCAGGCGGCCAGCGAGGGGAGCGTGCGGCTCCTGTGGCAGGCGCTGTGCCCCTTCCCTGCCCTTTCCTCTCCTCAGCGCCTCTTCCCTGTCCTCAGTTCCCCGTTTCCTGCCCTTCCCTGCCCTCAGTTCTCCCTTCTCTGCCCTTCCCTCCCCTCGGTTCCCCCTTCCCTGCCCTCCTCTCCCCGCGGTTCCCCCTTCCCTCCCCGCGGTTCCTCCTTTCCTGCCCTTCTCTGCCCTCAGTTCTCCCTTCTCTGCCCACAGTTCCCCCTTCCCTCCCCTCAGCCCCCCTTTCCTGCC
>VWZD01003520.1:244684-274560 GCA_013396695.1 Sakesphorus luctuosus | reverse complement strand
GGCAGCGGGGCCGGGCGGGGCGCGGTGACAGCCCGCCCTGTCCGCGGGGGTCGGGGCAGAGCGCGGCGAGGAGGGTCCTGCCCCGGGCAGGGCTGAGCGGCCCCCGGTCCCGCCGCTGCTGTCGCCCTCGGGGGCAGCGAGGGCTCGTGTGGTCACAGCCCGCGCTGGGCACGGTGCGAGCAGCTCCGCGGGGCTCGGGGTCGGGGCGTGCGGCTGCGGGCACCGATAATTACCCAGGGCAGAGCTCGGAGCCCCCGCATTGTGTGTCAGCAGGTGAATGCTGGCTGTACAGGAAGACAATGCACAGACATCTGTTTTCATATAGACAGACCTGTACATCTGCACTTCCAGTGCTGTGTCCACTTCTGGGCCCTTCAGTTCAGGAAGGACATGGAGGTGCTGGAGCCTGTCCAGACAAGGGCAGTGAAGCTGGTGAAGGGTCTGGAGCACAAGTCATATGAGAAGCAGCTGAGGAAGCTGGGGGTGTTTATTCCAAAGAAGCAGAGGCTCAGAGGACACCTTATTGTTCTCTACAACTGCTTGACTGAGTTTGTAGCAAGATTGGGGTCGGTCTCTTCTTCCTGGCAACCAGCAACAGGATGAGAGGACACAGCTTCAAGCTGTGCCAGGAGAGCTTTAGGCTGGACATCAGGAGGAATTTCTTCACTGAAGGAGTGTTTGGACATTGGAATGGACTGTCAAGGGAGGTGATGGAGTCTCCATACCTGGAGGTGTTTAAGGAAAGACTGGGTGGGGCACTTGGTGTCATGGTCTAGTTGACAGGGCGGTGTTTGGTTACAGGTTGGATTTGCTGATCTCAGAGGTCTTTTCCAGCCTAATTGATTCTGTGATCTCTGTAGGGTTTGTGTGGACGTTACTTTTACCGAGCACAAGGATTAGATAAAAACTTAGTGTAGATGAAAACCACAGGTTGCTGTGTATGTGGATTCGTGCACAAGGCAGTTGAGTGTCACAGAAGAGGAAATTATTCGATGTAAAATGTTATCTTGATATGTCTTCTTATAAACTCTCAACTCATGCCAAGCTAAAAGTAGGGCGTTTAGTAGTTACAATAACTGCACAGAACAGGGTAGACATATTTTTGGTGATGCTGTTTTGTGCGTCGCCTTGAAAGTTCATGATCATACCAACTCTTTCCATATCCAAAGATTCTCAGAGGAAGGTGACTCAGGATTGAAATCTTGCTTCTGGCTACTCTATATGGGTCTTTGTTACAGGTCCAACAGCTGTCAGGAGAAATACTGGTAAATATGCCCACATGACTGGTGTCATTGTGTTAACTGATTTATGAAGGATCATCATAAATTAAGCATAGAATTGACGCTCCCAACTTGGTGTAGCTCAGTCGTGTATGCTGTACTGCATTAGAGTCTGACTAATACAAGTCAAGGACCAATTGACATGGTCATAGTTCGTAATTAGCAGCAGTTTATTGCTTATTGAATCAAGTTTCCTTCTTCACTAGCATGGACAGTTGTTTAAGTTACTGTTCCACCCATTTTCTGGTGAAGGCACTTTGCATTTCCAGAAGCTGACATGAAGTATGAAAAATAACTTTTTTTGTCTCTGCCACCTTTGTATTACCTACCTTGGCACCAGGAAGATTTGACTGTTCTGTTGCTACAGTAATAGACACTGTAATGGTGTGACTCAGTTTCCCTTGGGATTGGGCTCTGCTGGAGACTCTTGCCAGCGGTGTCACTGGTGCAGTCTCTGCTCAACAGGTGAAGCAGACAGGGTGTATATTTATGAAGGTAATAAGATTCTGTTGTGTTGACCTTGACCCTAAGGTTTGTATTTACCTAAGCTGGGTGCAAGTAGAGGATGTTTTCCATCAGACAGGAAGCTTCATGTTTTCTGTGGTGTGGTGAGCTGCTAGAATTGTGTAAGTTTCAAAGAGTGTTTGCCTTGTGCTTCCATTCCTATTCTGTCTGACTTTTTTATTCTGGATGTTTTCAAATTACAGTAACTATCACCACACATAGTCCTTTTATTTCCAGTCCTGTACTTAAAATGAGGATGTAAACTTAGTCCTGACTGATTTAACACTGACTTCATGTGGCTCTGAATCTGCAGCTTAATTATTAAGGGATAATAAAAGGAAGCATTGCAAAATTGGTTTTGGAATCTTCTACAGTGGTGTAAAAATAAGTTCCTAAAAAGTTAGAATAGTTCATGGATAACAGACTTCCAGATTTAGGTATCATAACTGTAGTTTGTACTAAAGTAGTAGGCCATAACTGAGTTTCCATGTAAAGAGAATTACAAGTAAACGTGGTGTACTCAGTGACAAGAAAACTGAAATTTTACTGTGTGGTAAGAACCACAAGTTTCACTTTCAGAGTGGATATCTGGTGAAGTGGAATTTGTCCTAGAGTATTCCAGTAGCACCAACTTGCCCTCTGGCAGGTTCTGTAATGCAGCTGGGCGGTGACTATTCCTTAACCCAGGAGGGAGATGAATGTAATGATTGTGGCTGTTTTTGCTAAAGTCACTGTTGTTCCATTCTTCTCTGGCCTTGTGAAATGGTAAGAGGGTTGACACTGACACACTAAAAAATTAAGATGACAATGCATACTTTTTACATGCTTTTCTTGTAGTTGAGGCCTTTTCTTAGTGGTGCTGCCAAGGAAGAGGGATGTAGTAACTCAGGATGCAACAAAGTGCTGTGAAGAAAGAACAATTCTGTGGCAAATCCTCTAGCTGAAAAATTCCACAGTATTAAAGATCTCAGTTGTAGAAGTACTTCCAATGCTAATAATTTGGTTCATATTTTGGAGACAAAATTTGGTTCTGCAGACTGTTGGGTTGGTGCCCAATGAGTGACTAATTTTAGTCAATGCATTTTTTTCCTCTCTTCTTATCTCCTGGTAACTTTTCAGCGGAGGTAAATGGTGGGCAGCCTTACTGCTGCAGACCAGATGGCTTTTTCTCTCTGTTTCAGAAGAGGGAAACAGTTGATTGTATTGGAGTGTACGTAATGTTGCCCTGTGTCTTGCTACTCTTAGTAGGAATCTTATTTGTGGATTACTTGTTATAAAGTTCATACAGCAGAGCTGAGGTGGGGCTCTGGTAAAGCAGAGAACACGTGCAGATGTGACTGGAAGATTGTCCTAGACCCGGTGGAGCAGAGCTCTGCAGGCAACAGCACAGGCAAAGCTGCATCTTGCTGCATGCTTTGGCACGAGCTGGTCCGAGGGAGGAGGTTGCCTGGAACTGGCTCTGTAAAAAGTGAGGGTGAGATCTCATTTTTGACAGAAGTGAAAGGATGCCTGGCCAGCTCAGGGATGGTGAGCAGGCGGCCTCTGCCAGCAGTGAGGCACTGGAGTACAGTGTGACTGTGCTGTGTGTGGGCAAACATAAACGAGGGGCAGGGGAGCTGGAGAACCAAGCCAGTCTGCAGAGCTGATGGGTGTCAAGGTGTTCAACTTTCACAGCACAAATACTGAAAACAGTAGCATATTGCCAAGTACCATGTATTGCTAGACATCACTGGTACTGTTTCTGGGGGTTTGTGTTTTAGGACAGGAGGAGGAAAGAGGGATAGGGATCTTTCTGCATGGCCTTTTATCCCATGGGTAGAGGCTACAGCAAGGGTGGTCCTGTGGTGTAAAGGAGAGCACTCTGGACTCTGAATCCCAGGTCCTGAGTTCAAGTCTCAGTGGGGACCGTCCCCTGGCAGTTCAATGCCTCCCTGCCATCCCATCCCGTCACATCTCGGATGCTCAGCAGGGTCAGCCCCGGTTAGTACCGGGTGCTGTGACAGTCCCAAGGACTTCACTGTCACTGTCCAAGCTCGCTCGGCCGTGGCAAATGGACCTCAGGACTTAAACGGTGGGGCCAGTTCTGCGCATGCTGTGCCTCACCTAAAACATCCACTGTGCAGTCTGGAAGGGCACGTGGGGAGAGCCCTGCCCAAATCTGCGTTAGCGAAGTCTGGCCATGCACTTTGGCCATACAGAGGCTACAGCGTAAGAGCGGCGCTTCATGCAGGAGTTGTTGTCTTTATCCCCGGTACAGCCTGATGCTGTGGTTCACAGGCACCCTGCCCCTGCAGACCCAGGTGCTTGGGCTTTGCTCTGGCACGTTCCTGGATAGCTGCAGGAGGGATATGGCACACTTCTTACCTCTTTGGCTTTCCAGTCCCAAGGGGCTGCGAGCCTAGCACTGCTGTGCTCTGGATGTTCGAGGCAAAAAGTCAGCAGAACTGTGTGAGATGACAGCATTTGAGAGAAGGCTCCAGGTTAGCTTTGTGACTGCTGTATAGTACCCATAACTAAAAGTTTATGGGATCATTAGTGCTCCTTACATTTAAAAGTGTATGTTCCCATGTTTTTGTTGTATTGTCCATTATGAGAACACAGTGTTTCAAAAAGAAGACTTCGGTATTGTGGTTATTACTGTCTCCACAAGTCCTGTAGAAAGGTTTGCATGGCTGAATAATTTTCTTCCATCCAGTAGTTGTCACGATTTGGAAATACATGTATGTCAGTTTGTTAGTGGGCTCATAATGTGAGGGAAGTACTGACTCATGCTTGAAGCAAAAAGTTATTATTCATTTATTTATTTACCTCTTCAACAGATGCAAAGTTTCAGGGAAGCTTTAAAAGCTCTCCAAAGCCCCTTTTCCCTCTAATATGTGCTTTTTATTTTCTAAATTTTCCTAAATAAGATACTCTTATAGCAGCCAATCATCTGAGGTGCCTCCTCTTTTGAAATAGCTTATGTCGTGCTTGGGTAGATGAATGATCTCTTGGAGGGTTAATGACTCAGTCTATAATAAAGACTCATGTTTTTCCTTTCTTCTCCATGAGTTTCCTCTGTCACACCATTTTTAGTGCTGTCAATGTAGTTTAATTACGTAGGTTTTTGAGGTAGTCATGCAGCCAATGTTAAAATAACTGCTCACCTGTGCAAATTTAGACAAAGTAGTGTAATGATCTGGAGAGAAAAGGCTTTACATTATGTAATTGCTTATCTGTGTCCTAGAATTTTCTGCATTGATTTAGATATGACCCTTTGTGCCCACACATTAGTAAAATCAGTAGCTATAGAATATCCCTGTGGTTATTTATACCATTTATTTTCAAAATTACAATAATTGTTACAAAGTCCCCATTAAAAAATATGAAAAGACTTTCACAAATGTGATATGCTTGTCTATGTTCCTGTGTAGATTTTAAGATCAGCAGTTGAGAAGCCGTATTTAGACTGCTTTGCTTCATGTTAGTGCTGAAAATACATACCAGGGAATCCGCAGCTGCCCATATTGGATTGTGGTTGAACTCCTCTGTTGTTCAGTGATGGTGTTTTCAAATGAACAGCAATAGGTGCTTGTTTTAAAACCTAAATCTGACTCTCATTTTTAAAAAGAGTAAAAGCTTCTGCGCTTTTCTCCTATTTTCAAAGCTTATCTCCACATCAGAAATACTTTTTGGAGGACAAAATATCAGAGATCCTTTAAAAATCTGTTCATAAGCCTTCTAGAGCAGTTAGAGGAGAGTTTTTTAAAGTTCTCTTTATTGCAGTTGTCTGTGCTGGGCGAAGGAGGTTGGGCTGGAGGAAGGATTCCTGGTGCCTGTGCACTGACAGGGAGCTGGAGGAAGGATTCCTGGTGCCTGTGCACTCTCAGGGAGCTGGGGGAAGGATTCCTGGTGCCTGTGCACTCTCAGGGAGCGCTGGTTCAGGACTGGAGGAGCTGTCCATCTGCAGGAACCGGTGCTGGCTGCTCAAGCCTGTCGGTTTCTCGCTGGCAAAGCATGAAAACGTCTGCGCCCTCATCACACCAGCCTTGATGGGCCTGGTGATTTTTTTTTTTCAATTTGGTTTTCCATGGACTTCCTGTAAATCACTTCTTGCAAGTGTTGTAAAACCCATAAATGCACTTATTCCTGACTCTCAGTTACTGATGAGCTTCCTGTTATCAGACTGTTCAATACCTCAAAATCTAGCACACAGTTGTTTGTGGTGCACATATTTTACAGAATCATTGGGTTTTTTGGGGGGCCCAGGAAAGGCTTTTATAATCATGTAAGAGTCTTCCTTCAGCATGCTAGGATACTTCTGTTTGGAATTACTGTGCACCAGTTCAGTGCTCCCGTTTTAGCTATAGCTTTCTCTTTAAAAATGTGTGAACTTGGTGTTTCAAATTTTGAATTACAGGGAGCTCAACATGCCCTTTCTTGGTATAGTTACATAAAATCTGTTAAACTTTACATTCATTGTTAACCTGAGCTTATCTGGTGTAATTTCTTTTTTTTTAAAAAGGGTCTAATTTGTGCCAGGGGAAATTGAAGTTGGAGATCAGGAAAAAATTCTTTCCAGAGAGAGTAATCAGGCATTGGAATGGGCTGCCCAGAGAGGTGGTGGATTCCCCATCCCTGGAGGTTTTTAAAGTGAGTTTGGCCGTGGCACTGAGTGCCATGATCTGGTAAAGGGACTGGAGTTGGACCAAGGGTTGGACTTGATGATCTCGGAGGTCTTTTCCAACCCAATCGATTCTGTGATTCTGTGATTTTCCTTGTTAAAAAAAAAGGAGACTGTAGAGCTATTTACCCATTCTTCATGAGGAACAACATTGGAGTGTCTTAACTTTCTTGCAGTAAGGCATGTTTTTAGATCTTCAGTTTTTCCACGTAGATCTCCTCTGATTCCTTTCCTAATTTTTCAGACCTAGTCAAGTGTGAATACTGTATTCAGGTAATTAATTTACTAACAACATACGCAAAGCAATACTCAGTAGGACACTAAGACAAGACTAAGCCAGTTGTAGAGTTTGCCCTGGAATAGTGTGCCAGTGCAGCATCCCTAATTCCTGAGCCACTGCTGTGCTGAGCTGGCTCTGCTTCCTTCCTAGGTTGATGGTTTTTTTACTCTCAGTGTTAACAAAGTCACCTCTAAGATCCTTTGAACCTGGAGGAGCTGGAAGTAGATTTTGGTTGCAAAACCCTAAATGATTCATAGACCTTATTTCTTCCTTTCCACCCATTTGTTTTTCTGAAGTGTTTCTGGAAATTAAATCTGTGTCATTGTCATAATAGGTATTTACATTCAAGTATGTGTATTCTAATCTCTGTTTATAATTAAAGTGCAAGTTAAAAAGACTGCCTGTGATTATATATTTGTTATTCAGAACAGGATTATACGAGACTACTGGTATTTAATGTGAGGCTGGGATATTATAAATGTAGTTATTATTTGAACTAAAATTTTGGATGGTTTTAATAAACTTAATAAAATGTAATAAACCTATTCTGTATCATTTTTCAATTTTTATAGTTTCTGAAATGCCTCAATCTGTATTAGATTTCGGTTGTTTTTTATTGTAACACATTATTGCCTACATGATCATCCCTCGTTTCTGGTTTTGTGTCCCTGTAGTATGTACAGTACTGCCAAACTAAATGGAAACAGTAGGGAGATGTACTGCACTCCTTGCAGTTTGGTGTTGTTGCAGAGAGCCTCTCAAATCAATACAGAAGAGCTTGAAAAGAAAAACCATGTTGATCATATTATTGCCTTTGAGGTAGAATTAGGCTTGTGGGCATCTCCATTGTCGTTTTGATATCCTAGACTTATTTTAAAGCTTTAAGCTACAGAAGTGTTTGTGTTAACTTTCTTCACGTTAACGTTGTTACGTTAAAACTTTCTGCACGGTAACATTGTTACGTTAAAATAGCTTAGTTTAACTTTTGAGCTTCCATAGATCAGGAATTTCTTATTTGGACACCTGTATTCCTAAGTAGATATGCCTTGGTTACATTACTTTAATTGCAGATTAAGTGAAACCAGATGAGCAGCCCTATTCTAGCATGAATCTGTTGAAGATTAACTATCCCATGTGGAAAACTCCTTGGCAACTAAAGCTGGTTTGGAGTGGTAATCTTATAAAGCTGTAAGGTAGCACAGTGACCTTCTGCTGTTCATCACCTCTTTACATGTTGTTTCTGATGCCAATGATCTCATGCCCTGCTCTGCTGGCCCATCATCAGCCTCACAGGTGAGGCATCTGATGGCTCGGGCACCTCGGGCACTTCACGTCTGTGACTGACACCACCCCCACCTGAGGCTTTATTGCCTGTTGCTGAGATGGTTCTTTTCCACTGTTGACATACTCACCCTGGACTGAATTGATTGAACTTGATTCACATAAGCAAGATAATGAGAAAAAGAGAAAAATGATTGTATGTTCAGTCTCACAAATGAAGTGCCTGAAATCTTTCAGAGCAGTGATCTGTTCTGGGATGGCAGCATCTCTTCATTTGACAGTCCTGATGACCCTGCTCCTGCCTCTCCATTCCCAGTTACATGTACTTTCCCCATGTTCTTAAACTGTGTGTGGGCAGTCCTGTGGTGTAAAGGAGAGCACTCTGGACTCTGAATCCCAAGGACCTGAGTTCGAGTCTCAGTGGGGACTGTCCCCTGGCAGTTCAATGCCTCCCTGCCATCCCATCCCGTCACATCTCGGATGCTCAGCAGGGTCAGCCCCGGTTAGTACCGGGTGCTGTGACAGTCTCAAGGACTTCCCTGTCACTGTCCAAGCTCGCTCGGCCATGGCAGATGAACCTTAGGACTTAAACGGTGGGGCCAGTTCTGCGCACGCTGTGCCTCACCTAAAACATCCACTGCGCAGGCTGGAAGGGCACACCCACGTGGGGAGAGCCCTGCCCAAATCTGCGTTCGTGAAGTCTGGCCATACATACATACGAACTGTGTGTCCTTAGCTCTGCACACATTCCCCACCATCCCTTATGTAAATCTGAGGGGCACAGTAGTTCTTCACTGTTCTTACCTCAGGGCTGTTTGTTCTTGGTTGATTGCAGAGTGCCCATGTATTTATGCAAGCATGGTGTACAGTATTGGATTTTTTTGAGCATGAAATTTAAAAAAAAATCTTATGATACCTTTAACCTATAGGTTAGTTTCAAGAGCTGAATTCAGTGTGAACCAGAACGTCACAGAAGCGTGTTCCTGTACCAGTCACTGACAGGTCTGCAGCCCAACAAAGGTGGTATGTCAGAAAAGAAATGTGCAAGAAAGGGCAGCAGTGTAGCCCAGGTGTGTCACCTTTGTTTTAACCCTCTATCTGTTAGCTGTTGTAGATTTGAACAGCCTGAGAGATACTGGAGTGGAGGCCCTCTAAACCACCACTGAGTCCAAACTAGTTCTGTTCCATAGCTTAAACCCTTTTTTTAATCTTTTGGGGAAGAAAAGGAACTTTTTTTCAATTGCAGTTTGTTTGTTTGTTGTTTTGAACACGTGGCATAATAAGATTGCAGCAAACAAAATATCATGGTGAAAAAATAAGGAACATAAGGGTTTGGGGTTTTTTTGCTGTTGCAGCACCTGTATTCTCTTCAACAGTCCAGCCCAAACCAAGATGCTCAGTTCCCTGGAAAGGGACAATATTTCTTCTTCTGGCTCTGTGCTATTCCCTGCAATGGTATTCCCTGCAATGGATCCTCTAAGGCACGAGTGTCTCTGGCGCTGTGAGGTTACTGGGATTAGCAGCCAGATAAGGGCAGCCACAACAAAAGGAAATTCTGGACCTTTGAAGTCCAAAGGTTCTTGGAGCAGCAGTTTCAAAGAGAAGCTGAAGGAGGCAGCGGAGAAAGTGAGAGGAAAAAACATTTGTCACATGGGAACATAACTGGAAAGATAAAGTTGGTTTGAGGGAAAAGCACAAATCTGTGTCAGTGTAGTCAGGCAGAAATATTTTTCCTCTCTGCTGCTGCAGTTGCTTCAAACAGCTCATGCTTAGATGTTCCAGAATTCCAGAGCATGAAGGCCCAGGATAGTCAGGCCCAGTTTTGTTTCTCGTGGCCCAGAGGCATTGCAGAGGTCCTAGAGATGCAGTGGAAGGGGAGCAGTGAAATTTTGATGTATTTGTTACACCATTTAAATAGTTTGAGCAAACTAACGATCTGCATTTAAGAGATCTGAATCTGCTGCTTTTCTGAACAAGTGGTACCACCAGGGGGCAACTAACCATCCATCTTCCTCCTGAGCATAAACTACTCTTTTCATGCAATTTTTGGGCATTGAAGAACTTTGAATTGGTAGAAATCATTAATAAAAAGAGGAAAGAAAGAAGAAGTGTTCATTAGTTGTAAAGTATATTTGCAACTACATCAAACAAGCAGCCACATGGAATTATGTAGTTTGGACATAAAGCTTGTTCAGAATTTTCTGTGTTAAACATATGTGCTTAACATCTAAAGTTGTTTTGTAGATGTGAAATTACAGGAAAAAACCCAAAACATCAATAGAGTTTCAAGATTTATTGGTAATAAATGTATAATGCTATACTTAGTGTCATGGAAGGCACTCTGGGTTCACTCATTCAGCTGTGAAAGATTTGACAATAAATTCCACTGTCTGCCTAAGAATTAATTAAGAATGAGTAGACTCTACATGGCTTGAAATAGCTTATGATTTATGTTGACTTCTTGATGTATTGCAGGTTCTTCAGCAAAAGCACTTGTAAGCTTGAAAGGTAAGAAATGAATGTGTTATTTACTTGTACAATCTGACTTTCAGGAGTGCTTAGTTTGTGGCTTCAGAAAGTCTGAAAAAGTGATGCCTAAGGTTTTTTCTTGAAATACAATTGGGTTTATTGTATATATTTGTTAGTTCTATAGGCTAATGATCCTTGGCAGTTAAAGCTATATATGTTGTGGTGTATTTAGACACTGCTCTTCTGGCTGAAATTCCTGAAGTGTTTTTTCTCTTTGTAAGTACTGCAAAGGTGTCAGGTTTGAAGAGAAGATTGGGATAATCTTTCCTCTCCTGAGGACAAGATGTGAGAAGGATTCTTAGCGAGACCTGTTCATGTGACAGAATTTACATTAGGAAGGCATTTCACAATTCCATTGTGTTCTCTGTCGGCAAGTTGTGGGCTAAATCAAAGATCTGCTGCTTATATTTTTTCTTTGAAATTGTCTTCAGGAACATTCATACCAATTTTGAATACTTATAATTTGCCCAGTAATAGAAGCTTCTTTATATAATGCATGCTTCTGTTACACAAGGCAGAAGGCAAGGTCTGCTGAATATGTTTGTAACTAATGTAGGTTTGTTGCAATAAAATTTTATTTACTTTTTGGTCTGTACCCACTTAATAAATTTCTAGAACCAGAAGGTGGCTGTGTCATGTAGAGCTTTACCTTCTGCAGGTCTCAGTTCCAGCCACAGTACAGCTGTCCAGGTGTGTGTCAGCCTGACAGGGGAAGTTACTGATTCCAGCAAAGGAGGTTTCAAGAAACCTAAATATAGTCACAAGTAAAAAAGTTTTGTTCATGTTTCTCCTTGTACCGAAAACATCCTTCAATTTTTTTAATTAGTGTTCAGAATAGTTTAATGAAAATATTGAAATCTAAAAGCCATTTGTAATTGAATTCAAAGGTGTTGCAAGAAAAAAATATTTGTTGATACTATACTAGCTTTTGGGTAGTAGTTATGTTAAAACATGCATGTATGTGTACATATATTGATGATGTACTTTCTTCACAATAGAGGGAAGTTTGTCAAGTTCGTGGAATGAGAAGTACAATTCTCTGCAGAAAACACACCTTTGGAAAAGCAAGAGTGCTGGTTCTGCAGTGGAAATGGTAAGCAGAAATAAAATGGCAGCTTCAGGATCAGTGAAGTGCCATAGACTGAATCAAACTGAAGGATCACAAAATTTGGCTGAGATGTATAGTTCCATAATGTCCAAATGTTGAACTGTGCCCTTCACAAGCACTCTGCACAGTTTGAATATGGAATACAAGCTTATTTTATAAATGAATAATTGAACAAATTAAATTGGGGACCTCATAATTATTTTCTGGTTTTTTGTAAAGCAAGTGCTGTGTGAAATGTTTGTACTGTACCTACCACCCTGAGCTGAGGAATCACTGATTCTGATCAACTAATTTTTGTATCTTATTAAGTATCTTCTAATTATGGCTGAGCACTCACATGTAAAGGAAAGGAAAGGAAGGGGAAACATCATAATGCACTTCCATCTTTGTGCCTTCTGAGGAGCAGATTTTAATAAAAGTGGAGTGTCAGTGAGATGTGTGGCATTCTGAGAAGTCTCATAGGAAGCCTTACGTTAAAGAACAACCTTGGGGTGGTGGTATGAACTGAACCTGCAGATTCCAAGGGCATGTCTGGTGTTTGGGTTGAGCATTTCCCTCTCCTTGAAATATTTTGAAAAATTCTTTCTCTGTTGTATCACAGTCAGGCTTTTCTTGACTGCTCTCAACCTCCTCTACCTTACCAAATGATGTGATTTTGGTTTGGTTTTGCCACCAGCTGTATTGCACCTGTTTTGCCCACATGGGTAACTCTGCAGGCTTTTCTTTACCACCCTCTGGAGAGTATATGAAGTAGCATCTCAATTGCTACACAGTTCGTTCTCCCAGACTCTTCTGGTCCCGCCTTCTACTGCAGTATTTGAGACCAACTTGCCAACTATCACCTGATTTTTGTTGAAATATTTTTTTTAAACCGTTTGTTTATTTAAAGGGAAAGCTTATATTCGAAAACTGTCACACTTGCCTGCTCTGCACATAATCCAGATATCTGAGCAGCATCTAGTAGTGCATTAAGCCATGTGACTGACAACTGTCATTTGTAGTTTGTTCCACAATCTTCTCCCTGGTATTTATTTTGGTGGGATTCACACGGCTCCATATATAGACACATGTTTCTATGTGTTTATGCTAGAGGATGTAAGGTCTAAAAAATGGAGCACCACACAGAGACCAGACATTGTGATGGCCCTTAGTTCCTGCTGCTCATGTCAGTTTTCAGCTGTTTCCCAGGAATGTCCATCTTCTCACAGAAACAAGCCTTACCACCTGTGTTAAGGAACTGAAGTCACTAGCCATAACATTTGTATAAAAACTTCTGTCAGTCTTTAGGTGTGCTGTCTGTAGGTATTAAAAATACAGAGTGAAACTTTGAAGGCAGCTCAGTATTCTGTAGAAAGCTGGGGGAAGGATCAGAGCAGACTGTGACATGTCAGCAGTGGCCCACGTTGCTGAGATCTGATGGAGTAGTTTGAGTTCCCTGAATGCTGAAAGTTTTGCGGATATGTTGTAGTGTTGGTTGAAAAATCTTTCCAGAATTGCCTGACTTATTTAGCTAACATGGATGATGCCTCTTTGCAATGCTTGTTATTTTCACCTTGTGTGAGGCACAGGCAGTGCAGAATGATGAAACACTCTTACCATTTTTGATAGTTTCTTAGAATAAAATTTGACAGTTTCTGTTGAGGGCTGTAAAACAGTTTGCTTAATCTGGATCGTAATGGTTTGGTTACAAACTTATTAAATGTCTTAAGTGTAAATGCTTAATAGACAAGTTTTATGTCACTTTCTTGATGTTTTTTGTTTCTGACTCCTATGAAGGGCTTATATTTATTGTCAGGATTCTTCACATTGTTGGTGTTACAGATTTCATACCCCATATCAGTTTGTAGCATTTTCACCCTCTGTACTGAAATAAGTCAAATCTGCACTTGTTCTGCCTTTATTCATCACCTTTGTAAGTAGTTTGAAGTACAAGGAATGCCACAGGGTGCAGTTTGGGGATTCTGCAAAGGAGGAGCATTTCAGTGGTGGCAGGCTCCTGTCCTGGGCCACAAAGTCCTGGAAGAAAAAGCTGTTTCCCCTCAGGACTAACAGCCAGTCATAGATTACTCTTTTGTCCTCATTGAAAGCATGATTTTTTTGTCATGGGATAAAACATTGAGGAATAACTAAATGGAAGTATTTTTTGTGACACATTTGCCTTGTGGTTTCTTGTTTTCAATCAGCCTTCTAATTCTGAGTTATAACTTCTTAGCACACAAGTAAAGTTCATTAGGAATAAATTATAAATTCTTCTCTTTTCTGTTTTTTTCACATAACTTAATCTTTAATTTCTTCAGAGTTCAGCTTCTTAGTATTTTACAATGAGTTAAAAAACAACAAACCCACATCACTTTATTAGGCTCATTAGAAATCCTTGCAAAAAGTTATACACAGCTGATGTTTTTACTGACAACATATAAAACAAATCCTCTGTTTGAATAAACCATGTTTTTGACCTGAACTTCAGAACAGTTTAACAGATGTACTTATAACCAAAGCAAGCTTAGATACACAAGTGTTTAGACACCTAACTCTAATGGAAACAAGTGGGAGTGAGGTTCTAAATACTTTCACGAAACTGGGCCAGGAGTATAGTAATGGATTATAGTTAGCATTGGAAAGCCTGGTATCTGGAACTCCTTCTTCTCTCAGCCCTGAGATCTCTAACTGCTAGGAGGCACTATTTATTGTGCACCATGTGCCTTAAAACCAATAGGTGACAAGAGAAAAGGCATTTTGTTTCTCTCACTGTGAATTCTGTGCATGAACAGAGAAATCAGGATTTCTTCTTGTAATTCATTCTTAATTTTGATACATGCAGCCCTTCAGAAATTCAAAACGGAGTCGACTCTTCTGTGAAGAAGATGACAGACAAATAAACACAAGGTCACCCAAAAGGAATCAGAAGGTTGCGATGGTTCCACAGGTACCTACATGTATGGAGATACTTTTACCAAAAAGGGGAATCTGTGTTAGTTGAAAATTAGAATAGATTTGCTTTTCAAAATGCAGCTGTGGGTTGTGAATATTCTTGTGAGGAAAGCTGTTGCTAGGAGTAAGCCACAATTCAAAACAGATGAATATTTTTCTTCCTTACAACTGGTTTCCTCAGTTTGTTCATGGGCATACCTGTTGCCTGTGATTGTAGATATAAACATGCAGAGCTAGAAAGGATTCCAGACTAGCTGCCCATCGTGATCCTACAAACAGTTGTACCCTATAGTTGACATAAATTGATTCAGCTTCAGTTAAAAACTAAGTTTCTTGCACTGTCTACATCATTTAGGAGGCTGCTATAGAACTTAACGTATCCCAGCAGTTAGGAATTTGCTCAAGATTCGTAGCCTAAGTGTATTCATGGCCATCTGTAACTTCTGGATCCCATATCAATAACGTGCTTCAAACAGCTTGTTTTACTGCTCCTCCACTTGATTGTCTAATCCTTGATACAGCATGAAAAAGCAGCTGTAATTTCTCTCAGCCTTTATTTGCTATGTTAGACAGGGCAACATCCCTTAGTCTCAAGGAATTGGCTCTGTAGTACCTTTTTCATCCAAATCACTTCCCTGTGCCATCACCTTGTAAGCCTGAATTTACCTCACTGAAAAAATACTGTTTGAATATGGGTCCTACTTGCTTTCTGAACGATGTGTGCAGTGTCTATGGGGAAGACTTAGCACTTGCTATTTTGGCAGGTTCATTTTGCCATAGAGGAAGACCATAACATTTCCCTTCATTACCACAATTTCCTGAGGAGGAAGATTTGGACAATGTTCTAAACCCAGTTGGTTTGTGCTTAAATGTCTGGTTCAGGAGGTCCAAGAATTACTAGATAAGTATTTGTGAGGGACTGCAGCTGCTGGAGTTCGGAGATCTTGCTGTCCCACTAGACTTCTGTCTCCTGGAGTTCCAGTGGGAGCAAAGGGACCTGTATTTAGTGCAGCAGGGGCCAGCAAGATGCCTGCCTTATGCTTTATCCTGTTACTGCTGCTACTAAAGGCCAAAATACTTCTGAGTATTGGAGAGGGATAACAACCAATGATGGCAGGGGGAGCCACTTAAACTAATAGTCTCAAAAAGTTTCTTTTTGCAAATAAGTTTTTCTGTCAGTTAAGACAGCCATCACTGGAACAGAAATTTAGAATTATTTTTCTGTGGTCTTGTTTAAACACAGGCCTATGTATTATGCATGTAATCTAAGACAGTGTCTTTTCTGAGATCTATAAAATATCTTTCAAATGTGGTTAAAACTTGATTACTTATGTGCATGCTAGTTTTTCTTGGATTTTTTTGTAAAAAGCAGACACTCCACTCAAAGCTTTGTTATACTCCTGTGCCAGCTTCATCCTCATCTTAAGAAAAGTGAGCAAGAGTAGAAGCCCCAGTGCAAATGAGGCAGTTGCTGTTTCAGGCATCTGAGCTGCAGCATCCCCTGAGACTCACCTGAGACTGTTCAGTGGTGCTTCCAAGTTTTGAAGTCTCTGTGTATTTAAATGCCATGCTATTGTTACCAATAATGTAGTTTTCAGTGCTGGGAAATGTTTCTGTTAAAAGAACTTTTTATAGAGCTAATTGATTGTATTGATCCTGCTGAGGTTTGCTGTCTGTTCTGTTTAATTGCTTTGCTGATATAATGCAGTAAGGCTTGTTACAGATCTGCAACAGAAAAATTGTCATGAAACAGTATGTGCAATTAAAATGTAGCAATTAATAATGTGCAAACTTTAACCAAGAAAATCTAATTTGATTATTTGAACACTGACAACTATTAGGCTGTCTTTAACGGTTTCCTTTTTTTTTCCACATAGAAGTTTAGTACAACAATGTCCACACCAGAAAAGAAGGTATCACAGAAGATTGGCTTACGGCTCCGTAACCTGCTCAAACTCCCCAAAGCTCACAAGTGGTGCATATATGAATGGTTCTATTCAAATATAGATAAGTATGTTTGCTTTATGTAATTATCTCTTATTAGAATACAAAAGTAATTTTCTGAAATTGAGCTGCATAGTTCCATATATTGGTTAGCTATTCCAGAGTTTATTTATAAATTCTTTGTTACTGAAAATGATTTCATTGTTTTGGTGTTGGTTTTTTTTTCCTTTTTTTTATAGTGAGCCACATATGTGGGTAGTTCTTTGGAAAGTCATCTATGAAAAGCCTTCCTTCATGCATGTAATTTTCTTTTTGTCACCTCTGCTTTTACCAGATAGAAGATTTATTTATAATGTTTTTACCATCTGAAGAATGAAGTTATCAAAACACTTAGACTTCTTTTAACCCTTGGATCAGTGTTATGTGGGGGAGAGAGAAAGGTGTTTGGTTCTTCATAATGTGCTGCTTCCATAAAAGGGGTAAATGTTGATACTGGATATTTCTTCCCCATCGCCTTGTTTTTATTGTGGTCACTAACACAACTCCAGGCTGTGACTATTCAGCTGTTGCCTAGAAATCAGCATCCTTCTTGGATTTCTTAATATATTTCCTAGATAATTTCTGCAATTTGTGCCTCAGAATCTTTGGAATTTTTTCTCTTAATGGCACTAGCACAGTGGTAAAAATTGTTTAAAAGAACCCTTTTAATTTATCATAGTCATGAGAAACTAAAAATTCTAAAATGTAAAAATCATTATTGATGAATGGAATCTTAAAGTTTACACTGACTAATAGATGAAACACTAGTAGTTAATATTCTAAAGAATGGCTTGAGAGTTAACAAGCATTATTTTCCAAAGTGTACAAACAAAATAATTACTGTTTTTCCTTCCTATTTTAATCACAATTGCTGTAGCTGTTTTCTTAGCTGAGAAGGCAGTCATAGCAACAGAAAAACATTTTGGGTTATGTTCATCAGAAGTAGAAAAATTACATGTCCACTTTAGTTAGTTTTAGATTCATCATCTGTAGAGTTTAATTCCTTTGAAAGAAGTAGCCTTTATATGCCTTTTTCCCTCCTTTATTTGAAAAAAATAAAGAACCCAAACCCTGCTTATTTCTAATGTAATTTTAATGTGACATTTTTAATTACAATTTTTACAGCAATCAAGAACTTTAAGTTTATTCTGAAATAATTGTCTGTGAAACTGTAGGCCTGTCAGCAGACTAGAATTTGAGTTTAGCAGGTAATTTTGGAGACCTCTTTGATAGTTATCAATATATGCTTGTGTGGTGGGTTGACCTTGGCTGGACACCAGGTGCTCCTCACAGCTGCTCTGTTGCTCCCCTCCTCAGCTGGAGAGCAGAGAAAATGTAACAGGAGGGTAAAAGATTGAGATAAGGACAGGGGGAGATCACTCACCAGTTACTGTCATTGGCAAAACAGACAGGACTTGGGGAAATCAATTTATTACCAATCAAATCAGGGTAGGATAATGAGAAATAAAACTAAATCTTAAACACACCTTCCTCTCACTCCTCCCTTCTTCACAGGCTTTATTCCCAGTTCTGTATCTCCTATCCCCCAGAAGCAAAGGGGAACAGGGAATGGCATTGTGGTCAGTTCATCACAAACTGTCTCTGGTGCTCGTTCCTCCTCAGGGGAAAGAGTCCTCACACTTCTCATATTCAGTGTGAGATCCCTCACATGGTTCACATCCTTCACAAACCTCTCCATGCTGTGTCCTTCCCGTGAGCTGCAGTTCTGCACAAACTGCTCCAGTGTGGGCTGCTTCCATGAGGTGCATTCCTTCAGTAATGGACTGCTCCAGTGTGGGTCCTCAATGGGCTCCCAAGTCCTGCGACAAAACCTGCTCCAGTGTGAGCTCTTCTCCGTGGGCTCACAGGTCATGCCATGAGCCTGCTCCATGATGGGTTTTCTGGGGGTTTACAGCCTTCTTTGGGCATCCACCTGCTCTGGCATGGGGCACTCAGGGGCTGCAGGGGCACAGCTGGCTCACCATGGTCTTCACTGTGGAGGAATCTCTGCTTTGGCACCAGGAGCACCTCCTTCACTGACCGTGGCTTGGTGTCTGCAGAGCTGTTTCTCTCAGATATTTTTACTCCTCTCTCCTGCTGCACTTGGACAGGTTTTTTTTCCCCTGTTCCTAACTGTATTGCCTCAGAGGTTGTACCACTATCGCTGCTTGGTTCAGCCTTGGTCGGCAGTGGGTCCATCGGTGAGGTGTTGGTTCTGTTGGATATAAGACAAGCTTCTGGCAGTTCAGAGAAGCCACGCCTACAGCCCCCCTTTACCAAAACTTGGCCATACAAACCAAACACAGCTTGTAATGCTCGTAAGATATGACCATGTTAAGATATTATAATATTGTTCACTAAGAGACTGCATATCCTTGGAAGAAAAACTTTGATATATGCTGTTTGGAGTGATATGATCCAGGCTTAATGAAAAGCTTAAAAAAGTTCAAATCATAGATAGCTGTCAGCTGACAAAATATGGCTCACTGACCAAGTCTCAGAATATTTTAATCAAATTGTCTCATCCAAAATTGAAATAATCAGTTTAAATGCCATGTCTACTGTCAGTTTTTGAAATATAATATCTGTACATCTATCATCTGTGGGTATGAGATTATTAAAACTGTTTCAGTTGGATTCTCTCTATGCTGCTGCAGAGGACTGTTTTCTGTAAAGTCCCATTGGCTTTGGACATGCAGAGACTTCTTAGGACATACTTACTACTACAGTGATCATATGCCCTCAGCAGCAGACACATCTGCACCTCGCACCATTTGCCAGAGCTTCCAGTCTTGCGGATGCTCTGGGTTTACAGTTTGCCTCCTTAGGGACAAGTGATACTAAAACCAATCAAATACAGATTATCTTTCTTAAAAAAAGAAAAAACTCAAACCAGTTGTTCTTTATACAGATATCTTATGTTAGCAACAGTAAATGTGGATAAAATAAAACCATTGCCTGTTTCCTGAGCCTCACTGATCATGCCACAGCTGCAGATCCTTCTCTTGCAAAACCATTCTCTTCTATTCTCACCCAAGTCTCCTTATCTCCATGAACCTTTCCTCTCTCCTGCCACCCCAGACACTCACTTGAAAGCAGTGTTGCTTCCAAGAACCTCTTTGTTCTGTGCGTGGGGATGTTCCTCGCCAAACTCTAGCGCCCTGCAGAGTGGAGAAAAGGGGCTTTATTTAGGATTCAGTTCTTCTTTTGTTCTCACCAGGTGAGATCTATTTCAGTTGCACATGGTCTTTAATGATTAACCTTCTATTAGATGGGCATATCCATTGCTGCTCCCTTGTCTCATCAGTCTAAGAAGGATGTAATACTGCAAAGTTAAAGGCAGTCATAAAACAGGGGTACAGACAGGTCACAGCATCAAAGAGAAATTCACAAGTTGTGTAGGTATGTTCTCTGAACTGTCACTGCTCTGATACTGATCCTCTGCTTCATCATGGAGTCATGGTATGATACAATAAAATCTCACCTCTGTAGCTGTGGAGAATGATGAGTTGGTTCAATTTCCTGTATTTTGGAACCCTCTGTTGAGAATCTGGGTTGCAATTGAATGAATTGATGAAAAAAGGTATGGTCTTTCTATTTCTCAGTATCACATTGTTCTTCCCTTTATTCTCAGTACCTCACTATATCTTTATGGTTTCCTTCAGTGTGTTGCAGTATCCTCATGACACTGTGTTGCCTTTGCTGAAGTTTCATTTGGTGCCTTTATAGATGTTACAAAGCAGGATGAATATATTTGTTTCCCTTTAGTAACAATAGAGAAGAGCATTTTCAGATACCAGTAATAAGGCTCAAAGAGACCAGTTGTCCTGGAAACTTTCAGATTATGTTTTCACTTGAATTTATTTTGGGTTAAAATTGTTCTTTGAATAGGAGTGTCTTGTATATGGAACTAATTTATACTATTTGTTTCCAATGTGTTTCTTATGATGGATGTTTTTTTGGAATCTCATGACAAAAGTTTACTAAGTGTAGTTAAGATAGGACGAATTATGTTTCAACAGGCCACTATTTGAAGGAGATAATGACTTCTGTATATGCCTGAAAGAATCCTTTCCAACTTTGAAAACCAGAAAACTGACAAGAGTAGAATGGGGGAAAATCAGACGATTAATGGGAAAACCACGGAGGTAACATTTTCTTTCTTTTCAAATAACTACATGTAGTTTTGATGTTATTGGAATTGTTCCTTTTAAAATAATTTTGCATTCAAGTAGTAAAACGAAACAATAGCTTAAGAGTACTAAAACACACTCATTTTATTGAAATGTTCTCTAAGCACCCTTCACCCCTGCCCCCCCACCATTCCTTATATGAGTGTGTCCAGCCCATGAAGTTCTCAGGAGCCTATACTTGAAATGTTCTCTTTCCCCTCTAGATAACTGAATGTCCAGGCCAGGATATGCTGAAGTTGTTACTGTATCTTCTTTGCTGTAGTCCTTCCTGTCATGGAAGACTGGCCAAATTTTCACTAAGGTTTTATTCTGGCTATAACTAGCTCTTTATGGGTGTCTTAGTTTGAGAGAAACCAAAATGTTTACCAAAACCAGAGGAGAGGATTCCTCCTAAATAACCATGTCGCCCCTCATTAAATTTAAAAAAATCCTTTTAATTAGAAAATGTATATAAGAAAGATAACTGTTCTTAACTATCTCTCTATATATAAACAGATATAACTATAAACAGACCAGGGTAAACTATTCCCACAGCACCAAAAAAACCAACCCCCAAAAACTGTAGGTTCCTCCTGGTGCAATTATATTTACAGACAGTATCAGTGTCACACCTCGGCTGGCTGAGAGGTGAATTCTCAGTCTTTTCCCGGCAAGGCAGAGACAAGGGCGGGGGGTGTAGGAACTCACGTGGCACAGGATGGAACCTTTCCCAAGGGGAAGAGCAGATTCTCTATCTCTCTCCTTGTCCTTTGTTCAAAAGAAGGAAACACTGGGAGTTGAGGAGTGGTGGTAATTCCCAGAAATCTGCTTGCAGTCGAAGTCTGTCCCCAGGAAAAAGGTCTGCAGTGTGTCCTGAAGCAGCTGTGACCCTCCTCTCTCTCCTCTCTCTCTCTCTGAAGCTCAGGGTGCCCAGAGATGGAGGGGGGAAGGCAAAGAGCAGAGCCAGAAGGAGCTCTCACCAGCTCAGTAAAACGGTGGCTTCTCCCCAGCAGCTGCCCAAAACAAAGTGAAGCCAGCACACAGGAAAAGCCTCTCCCCCTCCCAGGTGCTGGGAGTGTGTTTCTCACCTCCTCTTCTCCATTAAGTTGGAATCCAGAGCCATCAACCACTCCTTTGTTCTCAGTCCTGGCACTTCCACATCTAAAACCTTTGTGTTGGTGGGATGAGAAAAATTCCCTGAAGGAACTCTCCCCCCCCACCTTTCTTTGTTTGAACCTTTAACAATGGGAAAAACAAGTGCACATTTTCATCTCGTTTATTATTACTTTTAAACCATTTGTGGATCCTCAGCTTTTCCTGGCTTGACGACTAAAATAGAGAGAGGATAAAGTACCCATAAAATGCTGTACACTGTAGAGAAGAAGCCAGAAATGACTGTGGGGCATAGTTTTTTCTCTAATTTAGAATTTTTAATTCTTAAACCTACTGATTCAGTTCAGCCTTTTCACAGAATCTATGCAATTTAGCCTAGAGAAGAGAAGGCTAAGGGAGGATCTCATCTTTGTGCCTGAATGTCTGAAGGGAACACACAGAGGATACAGGGCCAGGCTATTTTCAGCATTATCTGGAGACAGGACAAGAGGCAATGGGCACAGGTGAGGTGGCAGGATCTCCATCCTTGGAGATACTTCAGGGCTTTCTGGACATGGTCCTGGGAAGCCTCCTGTAGGTGAGTCTGCTGGAGAGGTTGGAGCAGATGCCCTCCAGAGTCCTTCTGAACTCAACCATCCCTGTTGTGTAAGATCAGGAGAACAATGTATGAGTTGTGTTTCGTAAATAAACTAGCCCTTTATTTCTGTAAATGCATATACTCTAAAGCACTGAATCCATTTCATAGATGACTGTACTGAATCGGATTATACGTTGCCTGATGAACACCATTTCATCTCTGTACCTATAAACAACTTGACATAAGTAAAAATCATCAATCATGAGAAGGCAGCAGAGCCAACTTAAAAATAGCTCGTCTTGGAAAGATGTTTGTGTCATTTGAGCTTAACTGAGATAGCTCATCATTTACTCTTTTGAGTAGTTTTTGAGTAATTTTCCCAAAAGTGAGTACCTCTGTAAGAGATAAGCTCGTCTCATTCAGCATTCTGTTAGACCATTGGCAAAGCTTCAGAGAATCTTAGAGTGGTTTGAGTTGGAAGAGGCCTTAAAGATCATATATTTCCAACAAGGGTTAGGGGCAGGAAGTGCCATAGTAAGGGACACCTTCCACTGGATGAGAGTGCTCAAAGCCCCATCCAACATGATTGAGCTGAAAACTTCTGTCTGGTTTTGAGTCTGGTTTTGGGATTTTTCCCCTTTTTTGGAGGGTCTTTTTTTTTGTTTGTTCATTTGTTGTTTTGGGTTTTTTTTGGCTGGGGGCAGAGTGTTTTAGGTTTTGATTTGGGTTTTTTCAGCTGTCATACAGTTAACTTTTAAAAAGAGAGACTCATTACAAAGGAACCACAGGTCTAAATGAGCAGGAAGTTGTTCTGTCTGAATTTTGAAGTAGAAGTATTTGACTGGATAAAGAGTCTGTTTGTTAACCAAAACTTTATGAGTTCTTGCTTTTTAATTCTTAGCTAAGTAAAAACGCCCAAATCTTTTTCAAGATGTCAAGAGTGGTCTTTGGCCTTATATCTAAAAGATTTTGAACATTGGAAATCATTTGAATGCTTTCTCAAGAAAATTTTCATCTATCTCCAGAGCAAAGATTTTTTTACATTACTGTTCTGTTAGAAATTTCTTCTGTCATCATATGGAGGTAAGGTAAATACCAGGCCAATACTGATATATTCCCATGATGGATAAAAAAAAATTAAGACACTTTGCATCCACAGTGTTGATGCAGAGAATAATGGTGTCTCTGTGTTAGTTGTCCACATGGTTGTCATATTTTTTTTTAAATTTTGTTTTAAATATATTGTAACATTTTCTTATGTCTGCTGCTACTTTAAATGTCCTATCACACATCAGGAGTGTGTTTGATTGTCACAGCAGTATTCATCATGAGAGCCTGCAAAGCTTTTAAGATTCCAGTAGACTGTGAGGAAAGATATGCTCCAAGAAAAGGAAGAGGTAATAGTTAGTCTTGTGTACTCTGTGTAAACTTATTTGGGCTTGTGAAATAGCAAAAGATAAAAATTAAGCTCATATATGCTTGTCCTGCCACTATATAATGGTGGTGATTCCTCTGTTAGTTCAAATTCTCATGACCAAGGTAAAAACTGAGAAGAATGTTCCACCTTTTAGAAAGTCTTAACAGAAAACTACTAAGATTGCAATTTTGATCTGCACCATAGTTTTAATCTTAATTTTTTCATAGGATGGCTTGAAGATGGGATAACCTTTGGGGAATATGGGGTTGGAGACTTCCTTTAAGAGAAGCCAGAAACATGTTGCAAATACTTTGTACATCCATAATTTACAGCATTTGGAACAGAGACTTTTTAAGAACATCTGAGCTAGCAGCAAAACCTGCTGTTGTAGGGACCTTGGTCAGTGATTAGTATCAACATTTCAATCTGTATGTCTGAGAGCATGGGTCTGGTGTTCCTGATGCAAGACCCTGGATGTGATTAGAAGAACTACAAGTGAAGTCTGTGTTTTCTTTTTTCTTTTTCCTTTTTTGTTGGCTTGCTGTGGTTAGCCACTCTTCTCCTCAGTGGATTTGAAAAGCTCTGACTTGCATTTTGCATTCAATATTCACAGCCAATGGCAAGCATTATTTCACACCTGTTCCTCTCCAGTGATAAATAGGAAGTGAATAGCATTGTTAAATGAGAATAATCCAAGTAAGCTCTGCTTAAGTGTCCCAACCACCATCCCTCTCCCTCTCTGCCACATCCCTTTCCAGATATTTTAAATTCCTGTTGAGGACCAGTAGGCAACACACAATTCCAGGTAAACACATTCTGCTCCTCAGTGGTGAACTCGTGAGTGGGACACACACCTACATTTGCTCAATCTACAACACAGTTTCTGGGCTATACAAAGACTGGTGATGACTTTGGTGGTGATAGTGTTTGCAAAGCCTGGGCCAGGAACCTTCAGGGCAGTGCATTACTGCATATACCTGACAAAAGTAGCTCACAGCTTCAGTTCATTTGTGCTTGTTTTTTTTCCATGCCTTGCTTAGGACTAGGATCTCATTGTGTTAACACTGAACACTCTGGACAAAACAGATATGACCTATGTCCCTTATAACTTAGAAAACATGTGTAAGATAAAAGGCAAATGATGTGTGCATATAGAGTGTGAAACTGCTGGCCAGTATGAAAGAAAAAGGTCCCAGTATCCTGGCAGCTTAGTGCTCACAGTCTTCTTATACACAGTGCAAGGAAGAGAAATTGTGGCTTTGTGGAACGTTCCCAGTGATGGGTACGCAGGAGAAAACTTAAGGATGTTTGTTTCAGTATATAGTAGGAGACTAGTAGAAGCAGACTTGGAAATAGGAACTGACTGCTTAGTACTGAGTGGGAGATAACTGAGGAAGATCTTAAAGGGTTTAAATCAGAAAATAATTTGCAGTGTAGAAGGGGTAGCCAGCAGAGGAGTTGATAGTGTCTTCTAAAATAACCTCATAAAGAAGAACTTCTTATTGATCAGTAATCAATATATAACTGTATGTGTTCCAGAGAAAATGGTTAAATTGCATTTGACTGCAGTAAAACAATTAACTAAGGTAGCAAATTGTTTGATTAATAACTTCTTCTGCAATTAAGCAGATCTACAATAGCATCTGTCTGCCTTTTAAAATGACTTCTTTCATTGACACAAGAATGAAAAAGCTTTTTTTAATATGGAATGAGAGATAGGATTGAGTCCTGAATGTCTTTATGCTTTCAGTATCTTCCTCATGCAGCGTTCCTATTCAGTGGGTTAAAAGTGAAAATGAATAAAACCAAGTAAAGGCTTTGGGAATGAGTCTTCCATCTTTTAGATTAAAATGGGGAAAGGGACTGCTGGAAATTACCTGAGATTTTCCCCAAGATAAAACAAATGTGTACTGTTACTATGATCAATCTCAGAACAGTTAATCTGCATTACAGAGATTTTGGGGCTGAGCTGTATCCACACAGGTGCAAGGAGATGAGGCAGAGAAGTGCCCTTTTATGTGCTGAGTCCTTTCATACTAAGTTAGTTTCATTGAGCTAATAAGCACATATGGAAGGGGTCTCCTGTGTATCAGTAAGTGCTGGCAACCAGGGATCTCACAGTCCAGCCTCCTCACATGCACTGAACTGGCATCCAGAGCACACTGGGTGTAGGACCTGCTTTAGCTTTGTTGTGACACCAGGTGGGTCCCTATAAGCAGAAAAAGTCCTAAAAAGTTGTACTCTCTGTATATACTAATGCAACAGCTAGTATTCCTTAGTATTATTTTTAAATAAACTCTTACTTTAGGAGTGATAGTTCTGGGGAGTAATACTGTCTAAATATGTTCAATGAAATTCTTTTCGCTTGAACACATCACCCCAAGCTTTTTCATTTTCTCTCACTGATTTGTAAAATATGCCTATTTATTTGATGTGCCTTCACATATGTATGTTTTCAGTGCTGAACTTAAGTATAGTTTTACCTGGTTGTATTACAGGTGTTCCTCTGCATTCTTTGAGGAGGAGAGGTCAGCCTTAAAACAGAAACGGCAGAAAATAAGACTGTTGCAGCAGCGGAAAGTTGCAGATCTTTCACAGTTCAAAGATCTTCCAGAAGAAATTCCATTGCCACTTGTAATAGGAACAAAAGTTACAGGTAATTTCTTAAAAACAAACAAAAAAGCAGCCAACTGTTTTGCAAAGATTTTAGGAAGCCATAATACACTTAGTGCACATAATTAAATTAAATATAGAACATCAAAAACTGTATGGTTTTTTTTTGTTTATTGAGAAGGTGCTTATGAGGAGTAGCTGCTGTTAGTAAAACAATGATGCAGTTTTGAGGTACAAACTTAGTAGGGTGTGTTATTTCTGCTATTCAAACTGTAGAGGTTTTTAGTGTCTGGTATATCTGCCAAATTTTGGAGAGAGAGATGCTTAAGTACAAAATACTGAGTGTTGCCTGAGAGTTTAAAATCTGACCTAATATAAAACTTGAACATTATTTTTCCTTAAGTATCAAAGTATCTGTTTTGAAACAGATACTCAGTTGATGTTGCATTGTAGTTGGACATGGATGCTAAACACGACATTGCTGTACCAAAAAAGCTTACACATAGCTGAGGAAGGAATATTATTAAAAGCATTCTGCAAGTTTTGTCTAATTTTATAAGTTTTGAATTCCTCCCTCCTGTCTGACTATGGTCAAGATGCTTTTCACTTAAGCATCTCACACTTAGGCCACTACTGTTCATTGCTTTTTTGCATTCAACAACATTGCCCTTAATTCTTGCTGAAGAGCAGGAGTGCACAACACTGCCTCTCCTCACTCTCCTAGAGCTGTATCCTTGAGCTGGGTTCCACATTGTCTTTTGCTAAGTGTGCAGTCATCAGAGGAGGTGATCAGAGAGAAATGATATGCAAAATCATCCGGAAATTGACTTTTGCCTGCAAAATCTGTCTGTCAGAAGGTATTGGGTATTAAATAGTGGGGGTTTCTTATACTTAAGTGTAGTGCTAAGGATTAGATTTGGGAAATATTTGACCTGCAAATTTAAATTTGAGAAAAATTTGGGTAATATTTCTATTGCATATGGGTTTTTTCTGGGTTTGCTTTTTTCCCCCTCCATTTAATATGTGGGTTTTAACTACACATATGAAGGATTACTTGAAAAGGTGTATTAAGTCTCTTTTTCTCAGTGGTGTCAGAGCATTATAATGTTTGGTTTCTTGTGTTTTTAAGCACGTTTGCGAGGTGTCCACGATGGTCTGTTCACTGGACAAATAGACGCTGTGGACACCCTTAATGCTACGTACAGAGTGACTTTTGACAGGGCAGGACTTGGAACACACACAGTCCCAGATTATGAAGTTCTTGTAAGTATTAATGACACATTCCTAAAGTAATAAAAACCATTAAATTGAAAAAATATACACTGGTATGCTTTAATCAAAAATAAGAAAATTCAAAATACTACATCTAGGTGGTATTGTCATAAAGTGGAAGCAAGCAAAACAGATGCATGGCAAATTCCAGGATAATGAACTTCTACTGTTTATACTTTTACAGAACAGGATATCCCTCTATGATAAAATCATAATGGCTCAGTCTGAAATAATTTATTAGACCTATTATTATATGCCATTATAATAGCCTGAGTTCAATATGAAGAAATATAATGAGCACTGTAAGATCCCAAAGAAAATTCTGGAATGGGATCCTGCCAGGATTTGCAGAAAATGTTGAAGAAAACCTGGCCCTTTTTAACTTGCCAGAGTCGGGAAAGGCCTGTGGTAGTTGCAAGCAAGTATTATGAGTTGATTGAACTTAGTTTTAGAAACTTCTTGTGCTAATGAAGCTAGCTGGGAGGATGTTGTTTTGGTCAAACAATTTGGGATATTTCCTGGCTCATAGGCTTTTGTACCAATTTATGAGCTCTAGAATTGTTCCTGCCAAACAGCCTGGTCTAGACTGCAAGGTTTTCAGAGGGCCTCGCATTCTTTTGTATCTTGTGTAGTGTTGAATCTGCGTAATTTAGAGTCTCTCGTCTCTGTCTTGATCTGAGTTTGGAATCTCTGCTGAACTCCTGTTCAATTGTCTGCAATTTGCCAATAGAATTTTGGGAAATATTCTTGGAGGTTTTATTTGATGTGATGCCAGAATACTTTGAAAACTTCATCAACAGAATAGGATTTTGAAGCTCCTGCCTAGACCAAAAGCAGGATGTTAATCTTTTTACCTTGTTGGGTTGGGGTGTGGATGGACATGGCTTATCCAGATTCTGAAAGGCATGTAAAATGAATTAATTTGGCACCTGCTGTACCTCCTTCCTTTTCCTGCCTTACAGAGTAACGAGCCTCATGAAACCATGCCCATTGCTGCCTTTGGGCAGAAACAACGGCCGTCCAGGTTCTTTATGACTCCTCCACGGTTGCCATACACTCCTTCACTCCAGTCTCCAATTACAGTAAGTTATTTTTTTCACGTAGTATTAATCATTGAAGTGTTTTTGATACATGTTGAAGCTGTTACCTGAAACAGTTTTTAAGATCAATTTTCTGAAGTTATTCAGCAAGATAAAAATGTTAACAAAGCCCTCTAAAAATAAGCTAATAATTAAAATGCTTTTGCCTGTACAGGACAGTGATCCTTTGTTAGGACAGTCTTCGTGGAAAAGCAAAATTTCAGGCACAGATAGTGAAACACTAGGAGGCTTTCCAGTAGAATTCCTCATTCAAGTGGTAAGTGTTAATTGCAGCTCTTAATTTTATTGTGTATTGTCCTTTTGAGCTTATTCTGCCAATTCCTCTGCAGTTAAATGACCTTCTGTTGATTTATGACAGTTACAGTAATATTCAAATTAACTTTTGAAGAGATGTTAATAGTATTTGGTTTTATTCCCCTCTTGGCCCTTTTTTAATTTTCTCACTTGTTCATATCCTTTGAAATATGATGCTCTTCAGACCACAGGGGTCTCCAAAAGTGTGTCTTATTTTTCCCAGCTCTACTGCCTGATCTAAAAAAAAAAGAGACCTTATTTCTACCTGTAAACATTGTGCTGTGTTTAGACTTTTTCATTTATTTAAAATATACTGGCACTGTACGAAGAACATTTGCCCATGTGCAGTATCTTATATTGTATAATACAGTATTTTATGTTCTGTAATGTCCTACCTGTTGGAGGAGAGCAGCCCTCATTTCTCTGCAAGCAAATGTATGTGCTGTAGATAAGAAAATGCTTTTTTGTCTTCACCTTTATGAAATAATTGCTCCATGATTTTTGGGCACCAGTTCAGAAACGCACAGAGAAATAATGTCAGCAAGCTGGGGTTCATTGAGTAGCAAAGTTCTTTGAAGTAAGTTACTTTCCAGGATGATGGAAGAATGCAATTGCTCATGTTGGCTTAGCTTAAGATCAGTGATTTCCTTACCAATGAAAGCAGTTCTGAGCATGCCAGAGAGCTGTTGGGTCCAGCTTTGTTTAACATCTTTATTAATGATTTAGATGAGGGGATTGAGTCCATCATCAGCAAATTTG
>VWZD01003520.1:228043-244226 GCA_013396695.1 Sakesphorus luctuosus | reverse complement strand
TAAGGCGAGACTGGACGTGGCACTGAGTGCCATGATCTGGTAATCAAAGTGTTAAAGGTTGGACTTGATGATCTCGGAGGTCTCTTCTAACCCAACTGATTCTATGATTCTATGAATAATATTGCTAAATGCCTCTCAGATTTTAAAATCTGTGTAATTGGTCAAGAGACTAAAGTTGCGTGTGTAGCTCACATGACACATTAATATTTGGGTCATTCAGCATAATGAATTTTATTTGACAGAATAATCTGTTCATTTTTTTAGGGGAAACTGGTATGAAGCTCATTTTGAAAAAGGCTTGGCATCAAGGTTTGCTAAGAAAATTTAAAATAGACGTAGTTGCTATAAGATTAATTATGTTAAAACTGGAAATACACAAAAGATACAATTTAGCAGCATAAATAAACTATCTGCAGCTCTCCTGCTTGAGTCACTGTGGTCAGTGAAACTGGGTCACTAAGGTGTATTAAGCTTACAATTACTTTGAGCATCCAACTGTTCTGTTTATTACATTGTTTCTGCATTTTAAATATGAAAATGTGTGACTCAGTCACGTTTGGTTGTATATTATTACTCATTGTAAGGAAATCTGAGTTTTACAAGTAAAAGCCTCTTGGCTGTATTACACGTGGAGGCATTTTACAAAGATACCACGTTAATATGTATTTCTGCTTGAAGATTTTCAAAATACTTTTAACAAAATGAATCCATGGATTTTTGGCACTTGTATGTGATCAACTTGAGACTTTATACAGCTTTTTGGCAAAGAATCCTGAGGCTTAAACATTTATATGGAAGGACTTGAAGCATTATTTTTAAACATGAAGTTTGAGGAGGTACTGAAATTTGGTATTGTGAAATATGTGAGATTGCTGAATATTGATTATTGATTGCACTGCTTTCACCAGTCCAGATGTATTTTTATGTGAAATGCTACTGCTCAGGATGTCACAGGCTTTCTTGCTCACTGGTACCTAAAAAAAGGTAAAGCCCTTTTTCTAATTTGATGGTGATTCAGGAAGTAAATTATCAGAAAATGTTTGATTCTAAGAAAACTTTCTGGAGGCAGTTATTTATGAGACCATGAAGAAACAATTTAATGGGAAAAATTTTGGACAAAACACTAAAAATGCAGCACACCTTGAATAAGGTTTCAACCCATCCCCTTAATTCTCTTTTATGGGTTCTGAAATTAATTTGGAAGAAAAGCAAGTGTATCCAAAATCACGTGCAGACACTGACAAATAAATGTTAGAGATATTCTCTTTACATATAACTTGCAGTTGTAAGCAAACATTGAGACTTGTAACTATTTTAATTATTGTTCTACTCTTAGTTTTTCTAAATCTTTATATTAATTTGTACATGTTTACATTTTGGTATCGGAGACTGCTGTTCTTTCTGGGTTTTACTGTGGACGAGCATGTGTTTGGACAAGTCTGGCTCAAAAATTAACATGATATTAAGAATGAGGTCAACAATAAATGAGTAATAAAATAAAAAAAAGTCTTTCATGCTTAATTCAGTGTGTAATGTATCCTTAAATATTTCATAGACTATATGGGCAGGTCAAAATCGATAGATTACATTCTTACATTCTAGTCAGTAAATTTGCAGAATGTTTTTCCAAGCACTCAGCTACAGCTTTCTTTTTCTTCCCTCTTCTTCCCTCCTTCATTTTGTGTTTTTGGGGTAAAAAAGTCGACTTGGCAGGAAGCCCTCCAGGACAAAGCAGATGTTCTGTCCAGTAGAGGGAGTGTTTTAATGCAGCACGGGCAGAGCAGTGACCTCGTTGGTGCCTGCTGATCGCTGTGGGGAAAGGAGGGATCTTCCCAGTTCAGATGCAGGGGGAACAATCTGAAAATGGATACTGGATTTTTGGCTGTTTTCTGCTTAGGAAGATTTTGAAAATATTCCATAGCAAGTTACCACGCTCTTCATTTTGAAATGCTTGTATTTTCTCACTAAAAAATGAGATGTTAAATACAAATCTAAACATACTAGTTGGGTTGTTCCTTCATCTCTCTCACTGTGGAAAAGTGTTATACTAAAAACTTGTTTCTGGTTGCAACAGTAAGCAGGATAAGCTATGCCAAAAATATAGCTGAATTTCTCAAGGAAAATCGGGCTGGACTGAAAGCATTCACTGATGACACTGGCAAATGGAAATGGAGGTCTAATAAATAAAATGTACCCTTGAGAGAAAGTTGGTGGACATGATAGATACAATGAAAGGTCAGAGTTTCTTGTAGAAAGAATCAGATTATCTTGATTACTGAAGTATAACTGGGAATAGGATGAATATAATATAAAATCCAAGTTCATCAGCTGGAAAACTGGGGCTGTGCATCCTCAAATACGTCTGGACATCAAAATAGAAGTTAAGCAACAAATGCAAATTTGGAGAGTAAATAATATATTCTGCATTAAACTGGGGACTAATCAGCTTCATGAAGGAGAAAATGTGTTACGCAGTCACTGGATGGTGATGACAGGAGAGCTGGACAAGTAACTTTTTGTCAGCAGTGGCAGATGGTGTACAATGCTTTCCTTCCTCCCAGGTGTTTTATTGGCAACATGAGCGCTTGTGTGGTGTGTTAGAAACTTAGAGAGAGAATCCAACTCACAAGTACCAATTTTAAACCTTTTTTGCCTTTTCTGATTTTATTGTTTTTTCATGATGGATTCCATGATTGGGTTCTTCATGCAGAGTGCAAAAATGCAGGTGCTGGCTCAGCACAGACAGTGGGGACAGCACAAGGACAGAAATGAGCAGCTGTAACTGGGTGGGTGACAACCCATGCAGTGTTGTCTCTGTGCCTCCAACCACAGCTCGCCATCCATTCATAAAATGCATCTGGCAAAATATTTGTGTGTGAGAGAGAGAGAAGTATTGATGCTGTTCTACAGGTTTAGTTTACAGGTGTGTCATTTAGAATACAGGCTTCCTGTGCTCACACTCAGGAATGATGATAGTGAATGGAAAAAAATATACAGAAAGGGCCACAGAAGTTTAGAAGAGCCTTCTATGGGAGTGGTGTCTGGAAAGGCTTGTGTTGCGATTAGTCTGGTGGAAGAGCAGTGGAGAAGAGGTAGCTTTGTTGTCCCTGAATAAACAGGGACAAATACAAGGAGGGAGAGTTATGTTTAGCTGAAAAAACAGCTTTGGCTGTTTGGCAATTTGGAATAAATTGCAATGAAGTGAAAAGGAGTGCATTTAGCATGGGAATTCCCAGAATATTCCTCATTAGCTGAAAGAGGTTCTGGAACATTTTTCTGTTACAATTTGTGAGGGCAAGCAACCTGACTGTGTTAAGACTGAACTTGAAAATCAACAAAAGGGATTATGTCTAAGTCAGATATATATTGAACTAGGGGTTCCTATTTCTCCAAGTCACATGTTTCACTCCTAGGGTGCAGTTTAACCCCTTTGGAATTTATAAACCCTGAAATCTTGGCTCTGTTTACATCAGTAATAAAACTGGTGCAGGTTGTAGCGGATGGGGATTTCTCTCGGGGCCCTAAAGTATGAATAGTTCTAGGAGTGATGTGTGTGTTGAGAGTGCTCCCAGTGATTTCTCACTTCAGCCTGCCAGGTCCCAAGGGCAGGAGAAACAGGGTATTCCCATTTTGAAAGAAGGAAATGGAAAGCCCAGAGTTGTTCGGTATAAAGTAGCTCCAATCTCTATACCAGGTTTTACTGCAGGAGTTTGCACAAAGGGCTGGTGCTCAGCTGAGAACAGGCTGAGAACTGTGTGAAAAAAGATATGGTAAGTGAGTGATATTAATTATAGTACATGACCATAACACCCTTTGCTCTCCTTCAGGCTGGGGGAAAAAAAATAAAGAAGGTTCATCAGCCTCTAGCTGGCCATAAATTATATTACTCTTCTTATGGGAAATTTCAGCTGATGGATTTTAGCACTCATCAATTTAGGGCACTTCCTTGGAAATGCTTTAAAAATCTCTGGAAAATCCATCATTTAATTCTGATTGATTTCTATTTCTGCATCTTAACTTGATGAACAACTGAGAAATACATTTTAAATTATGAAAGAAACACGTATGGTTTTTTATCTTCAATTTCTATGGCGTTTCAAAACTGCTTAAGGACCTATTCATTCTAAAAATAGTTCCTTTGTTTTAGACCAGGTTATCGAAAATCCTTATGATCAAGAAGGAACACATCAAACAATTGAGAGAGATGAACACGGAAGCAGAAAAGCTGGTGAGAATGTTCTCTTTTCAGTTCTTAAAACAAGATTCCTTTAACAGCTAATGCAAATTGATACAAGTAGAGTCTGGGTAAAATCTGTATTTTATCACTTTCGATAACATGAAATTCTTTCTTATTTTTTAAAAAACAAGTCAGAGGGGTCAGTAGTTTCAGATATGATTCTCCTCTGAAAGCATTAGGCTTTGGAAAATGATAAATGTAAACATTGAGATGGCACATGTCAGTTGACACATAAAGTAAGGAAATACTGTGTACTTTGCAAATCTAGGGTACAAGTGTATCTGGTAAGACATTCATCATCATATTATTTTGCAGATGGTAGATGCTTATTTTCTCAGCTTTCTGGCTAAAACAATTACTCATTTCAGAGATTTTCTATGTAAAGCTCTGAGTGCCCTTGACCGGCATTTAAAATCACAGTATCAGAGCAGCTACAGCATAATTAGCAGCAGCAGAATAGTTTTTCTTGCTAACTTTATCTAATCAGCAGTCAGTAAATCAAAATGATAAGAATGCCTCGTCTACCACCCATGGCTATAAATCAACTTGAAAGCCGAAAGATATCAGTCCCAACCCTCTGCCAGCGTCCGTTCAGGCTGTTGTCTCTGCAGCGCACAGACAGAAGGCTGAAGGTTTGGGGAGAGGAAGAGCAGTCCCTTTTATTTCTTGAAACCAAAAAGCTGATTTTTTTTTCATGTAAAGTGTTTGAATGTTGAAGAATTTGATTTATTGTGGTAAGATTTCTCTTTGTCCCTTCAGTGATCATGTGCATGTGTGCATTCTGTTACTCTGCTTCCTACTCTATCTCTCTGTAGTTTTCTTCTTTTGTGCTCTGGTGTTGCTCTTCAAAACCTTATTGTCATTTCAGTTACTACGTTATTTTTCCTGTGCATCAAGTGTTTTGTATTTTAATTTTGTGTATTAAAGTAGATGCAAATAGAAATAAGATTAAAACATATAATTGCAGTGTGTAATTCTGATCATGAAAAATAACCAACTCTTCCTAAAATAAATAAAAAATTGGGGGTTTCTGAGGTGTTAGTGCTTTTGCATAGCTAAGAAAATCCATAGGAATGATAGTAGCCTTCCTCTGGCGAGACCCCAGTTGTTAACACATCATTCAGCTACTAAGTCATAAATTAACTGTATTGTTACTTTTCTTGGTCTTCTTTTTCCACAAAACTGAAAGAGTGAAAGAGCAAGGGGAAGAAGGGAGCCGAGAAATAAATGTTAAATTTGATATATTTTAGCTTGGTTGTAGCCTGGATAAGGACTTTGAGATACTTTTGAAATTCTTCCCTGCTCTATTTCCTTCATAAACCAGCAATCATAAAGCAAACTCTGTTACTATTCAAGGCTGTCCTGATAAAAATAGGGGATGTGATACCTTCCTATTGGGCCATATTCTTAGCCTGTCTTCTAATCCTCTTTGTCCCTTGGCAATCCCATGTATGTTTGTGCCACTGTGTATGTGTCCCTTCTCCTTTAAAATATATTTTCTTTGAACAAGTATCTTTTTCTGGCCCAAATACACTTTAACATCAGTAGCATACTTAAAAGTGAATACAATCAAATCATTCTAGTTCATTCAGGTGCATACTTTAATTGTCAGGCTTTGATAATAATTCATAGAATTGTGATTTGATAATTGTTAGTCACACCACTGTTGGATTTAAAGTAATCCTTTTATGAAGTAGGGTTTTTTTCAATGACTGATTAAATATAGAAATAGATGGAACTGACCATTTGGGGGAGCTATTAATGTGTAAAACTGGCCTTTTTGTATTTCGTTTTTCTTGACATCACTGGGTTGCAGGCTCTAAACAAATTACTATGTACATAAAACAGTAAACGTTTGGATAAACAAGTATAAATAAAAAGGATACCTAGTTCATTTTTTCACTTGACCTGCAATAAAGACAAGGTAAAAGTAATGCTGATTGTTCCAGAGAAGCATCTGGATGTGACACGCAGAGGTGTTACCTGCTTCTATCTTCTGAAAGCCATCCATCTTTTGTGTGACAGTTCAGCTGTTTGTCACTGTTTCCAGATCTTGGATTGCTCCCAGATCAGAACAGTGCTGGTGCTGAGAAATATTTCTTTCCCCATCACTAGCACTGAATGCCCTCAGCCTTTCCTGATAGGGAATTCACAACTGTCTGCAGCTTTCACAGCTAACCTGGGGTAGTCCAGTCTACTCTGAGGAAACTGGCACTGCAGGAGGTCTGAAAGTTAAAATATTTATCCCATGTTCCAGAGCTGCAGAAAGGGTGTCAAATTTATGCTAATTTCCAGTGAATTCTGAAATTATGGTGTTAGTTTAAAGCCCTGTTAATTCGGTATGAAGACTTGTAAATCCCTGGAGATCATTTCACTGATTGTTTAACTTTGAACTGAACTGATAAATGAAACCTTGACTTTGTGTTTTTGGCAAGGATCCTCCTGATGAACGCTCTTGGTTTTGCAATTTGCTTTATCTTGTGGTGTAAAATCTATAGCTACAGATTTGATTGTATGAGGTGTCTGTGTCTCAGACATATGGCTGGAAGTACATTCATCTTACCTTGCAAGATGCCATTTTTGGTGGAAATTTTATAATATATTGTATGTTTTGTTTCAATTTCATAAATATCACCCAAACAGCATCAAGCTATATTCTGAAAAGAGTGTAAGAAAAAAGATACTGTATTCTGGGTTTATTCTTTTTGTGGAAAATTGTGCTTATAAACTAGTTGTTGCCAAATATAAGCTGTAGTAACTCTCTGTTTTGGCAGAACTGTTAGCTGTAGCAGAAGGTGCATAGCACTCAGTCATCCTCAAGTGACCACTAACTTACTAGCCAAAAGTGCCTCCCATCCTGCAGCAGAGGTGGTTGAGGCCACATAGTCCTGTGCTGTTCCCCTGCTGACAGCACAGCTTTCTGCTCACCCAGTAGAGAAGCCATGCCCAGCTACTGGAGAAATAAGTAGGTTAGACCACAGTCATCTTCTGTAGCATTTACCTCCATAGATTATTGTAGCACTTTTAAGAAGTGTCTCAGGTTTGGCCTAGTTTTTTTTAGCCTGGACTGCCTTTCTCCCTCCTCCCAGAGCCTTCTCAGCAAGGAAAAAAAAACTACAAAGAAAAGAACTCAAAAGAAACTGAACTGACTTAAAAAGGAATTATATTTTCTAACATCCACAAACACGTATGCAATTTACACACTATGTGGACCCCACCCCAGGGGAAAAGGGAAAAGGGGGAAAGGAATAGGCAACAAGAAACAAGAAGGGATTAAACCAAAACAGAACAAATGAAACAGATGAATTACAATTAAAAACTTCAAGAAAGGAGGAGAACAGGCAACGATACAATCTCACCAACGTCCGGAGCCAGGAAAACACCAACAGAGACACGGGACCGTCCAGGCTTCCCTGGTTCTCCCCCAGCTCCCGCAAGCAGGCAGGGCTACTCCCCCTCCTACTCTTACATGGAAAACACGTGTGGAATACTTTGTAATGTCCACTTCCTTAGTTACACTAGTTACTGAGGAAGCCATGGATCAAACCCATTACAAGAAGAGAATAAAAGCATGGTTGTTACCTTTACAGTTGTCACTTGGAATTCTAAATAGTAATACTGCATTTTAATATTTTGTATGTCAGTGTTTTTCTGTTAAACACTGGGATTTGAAATATCTCTGTATTGTTTTCAAGTGAAAATTCCTTTTGATGAGTTCAAAATCTATAAATGTACAGTACTGCATTAACTTTAATGTGCTTTGTGTTTTCCACAGAAATCCTATTCCATGCCAATAAGCATTGAGTTTCAGAGGAGATATGCAACTATTGTTCTAGACCTAGAACAACTAAACAAAGACTTAAATAAAGTTTTGCATAAAGTTCAACAGTATTGCTACGAGGTAAGATTTTGCTACAATGTGTATGTACTTGTTGGTTTTGCTTAGTAGAAAACAGTTTCCTGGGGATAGGGCACAGATGAGGGTCACTTTCAAATGAAACTTAATAGCTGTGTTGGGTTCCTTCTCTATCTCTGCCTTTGTCTGAGCAACAGACACTTTTGCTGATACCAGTGGTCTATTTTTAAACAGACATACATGAAGAAAAAATAGTGTGTACTACAAACACGTGAACTCTCTTTGGCATCATTTCATTTGACACATCCACCAAATGCAAAGGGCCTATTTATTCTTCATTTCTCTGTTACATCTCTGCAGCTTGCTCCTGACCAGGGCCTCCAGCCTGCTGACCAACCCACAGACCTGAGGCGTAGGTGTGAAGAGGAAGCTCAGGAGGTCGTCAGACAAGCAAATACCTCATCCACAGGACAACTTTGTGTTGAGAGTGAAAATTTAACGGATTTGATCTCTAGACTTACAGCAATATTACTGCAAATTAAGGTACAATGTTTGCAAAAAATAGTTTCTTCCATAAAATATGTAGTACTAAAGCTCTGCCAGTTTCTTTGTGCTGAACTGTGAGAACATTTTTGTTTTCTTCTCCTACAGTGTCTAGCAGAAGGAGGTGATCTGAATTCCTTTGAATTTAAATCACTAACAGATTCATTAAATGACATTAAGAATTCAATAGACTCCTCAAATATCAGGTATTACTTTTTGAGTATTTAATTCTTAATTACACATTTTATGCCAGCAGGCAGTTCTTACTGTATTTTAGAGGTGAACGTTGATTATAATTAAGGGGTTTAATCTGGTAACTTTTACTTACAAGAAGGGTCCCATTTAAAATGAGGTTTCTTAAAGGGTGTGTGAAATGAGCAGTTTTCTGTTTGAACCTATCAGTAAAGTAACCTGTAAAAAAAAAAGTATTAAAGTACTAAATTGGTGCAGCAACACTAGACTTTCTTGTTCTTCAGTCATCTATGACAACTCAAAAGTTATTTTAGAACATTTTCAGATTTTGAAATCCCACTAGTAATACAAGTTCTTTAAACCACAGAACAGTACAATTTCCATATTCTTTTAGCATACTCAACCTCTTGTCTGAAAATATCAAAAGCTGGCAGATGAGACAATTAGAGGTTCTGACCAGCTTCCAATAGCATGATTTTAAGCCAAGAAACAGAAGAATATCCATATTGTGCCAGATCAAAGCCCCATCTAGTCTTGATGGGCCATTTTTCAACAGTTGTCACAAGCAGGTGCCTGAGGAGGCATTGTAAGAATAGCAAGAATGTGGTGATACTTGTCTGGAGTACACTGCACCCTCCCACAATTTGTGACCAGCATTTTTAAAATAATTAAAATGCCACTAAATGATGTCATTTAGAAAATACATCTAAATGCTCAGTATTTTCTTAAACTCTTATTACTTGTATTGCTGCATAGAAATGGGAGGCTGCACGTGAGTTTTTAAATTTTAAAATTTTTCTTTCTGAAGATGATAGGATGGCCTTTTATTTACAAGTAATTATTGAGAAAGGCTGTTTTGTAGCATTTTTCATTAGTAAAAACAAACCCCAAGCATTAGTGAAACTTCTCTATAATCAAAACTCCAAATTACCCCTTGGAATGGATTCAACTAAAGGTTGATGTACCCAGCAAAGAAGGTGATGATGTTTCTATTTCATGGGCGTTTTAGCATCACTTCATAATATTGTAATTTCACTATCTGGTCATGTTAAAGCCTTACTTAAAGTACCCAAGTCAGTAACTCTTGATTTCATACATCTTGTTTGTGCAAATGCTGTTTTCACATATTTCTCTATCAGGTTGCTCTCCAGTTCATCTGAATTTTTGTACTGGCTGTGTTCACATACTGATTTTCATTGTGGAAAGATTCAGACACAACCCTTAAATCTGGAATTTAACACTTTTTTTTTTCCTTCTTCTTTTCTTGCCCATAGTTGTTTTCAGAATAACGTTGAGATCCATGTTGCACATATTCAGAGTGGTCTGAGCCAGATGGGAAATCTACATGCCTTTGCAGCTAATAACACCAACAGAGACTGAAAACTTCCTTCCCAAGTGTACAGCAAGTAGTTCTGGAAAGCCTTCCTTTCTATAGGCTTCACCAAATATCCAACTGCCAGAAAATAAGGGAAAAGAAAACCTCTCAGAAAGGACCCTTTTAAATATATTATATCTGCTTCTTAAGAAAACCAGCGTTACTGGCCAGCGTTTCATTAGATTTCTCCATTTGTTATTCACATGCAGTAGTTTTGCTAACTGGTAATCTCTTAGTAATTGCATTTATTATAGTAAACTTGAAAACATACTTTCATATAATTTGAACTTAGTTTTTAAAAGTTCAGATTAATTCTGTGCACCTCTTGCTATTGGATCTCCTGGTATGTTAGAAGTGAGGAAGAGGAAATGGTTCAAGTTAGTAGCCACATGGCAGATCTTTGTTGTGTAAAGCTACACCTCTGTGTAGGGCTTGAGAACTGCCAGCTCAGCCCTGGGTAGCACAAGGGTCCCTGGTCTAAGGAAGCAGCAGCAGGATACAGACAGCAAACATAAGCTGTAAACGTGAGCATGTTGGGCAGGTCTGTCGATCAGTCAATGGCTTGTTGGAGCTCTTATTTATCGTAACTCACAGAAGGAGTCTAATGAAGGAATATGAAATTGTAACTGGTAACTTTCTAGACAGAGATTCATCATGGCTTTTCCCCTTCACACGGGGAAAAAAGAAGTGCTTTAGTTGGTATTTTATATACATGACTGGTTAAACGTACTGTTTTTCCAAATTCTTGTTTGTTTTGCACAACTTCTAAATGAGGTTACTGGTTATTCAACAATACCCAACGTATATAAATATGAATTTTTTTATAATGAAAGATAACCAGTGAGGTAAACTACAAAAAGTGACTACCTGCCTGAGAATTGGAAATTAACCTTTTGGAATGTTAATCTTGTAAAAAGTGTGTATTGGTTTGTTTAAATAGTCTTGTAAAGCTTCTGTGTAATTAATTGTTTCCAGATATGAATTTTCAGAGATAGCTGTAGAAATGTTTTTGATTCTTTTAGATGCCTCATGAAATAAGGTCTTTTATATGTTAATGTATAAAGAATATGTAAACAGGATTATTTTCAATTTTAAAATTTTGTATAGTTTAAAGATGCTTCTGTATTCTGTGTTGGTATTGTGCCACTGCAAAACTTTAGTGCAGAGTTTATATTTAGCTAAACTTGTTCTGTTAATTAAGAGAAATGCATAAATCTTTTATTCTCAGTGAAATTTGTAACTGAATAAATTGACTTATGAGAGTTGATATATTTCACAAAAACGCAAACTTTTTTGCAGATGGTCTCAAGTAATTTTTTTAATAGAAGTTAATTGCTAAAAATGAAATGTTCTGAGGACAAGGTGAGTAGCTGTTTTAAAAGGTATTTAGAAAATTTACAAGAAATGTTACAAAATAATGCTAAACAGTAATTTAGCTGAATTATCCATGGAAATTTACCTTTCATAATGCAATAGAACATTAAGGTGGTCCCTGCAATTGCTTTTGTAATTACATCACCCATTATTTTGTGATGTTACCATCTGTTTGGTGAAGAAGACAGAAAGGTGTCTTTTCCCACCACCCTTTTTGTTTAAACAGAGAAAGGTACCAAAGCCTGACTTAAGGTACACAGGTTTAGTCAGACAGGAACTAATCTGATTGAAAACTAACTCAAGAAAAAGGAGACATCCCCTTGCACCCCTGTCCTTGTCTTCTGGTGCTTGTAAAACGTGCTGTCTGCTGGTTCAGGGAGCCACACTGCTGAGGAACCATTTATGTTGAGTTTTTCTGCCCTTGTGTCACTGAACTCACTGCCAAGAGCGATGGGGCCTGGTGCTGGCACGAGGCAGCAGCAAGGACTGCATCTCACAGCAGCAGCAGCAGCAACAGCCCCGTGCTGCTCCCTGTGCACACCTTGCAATCCTTACTGCTCTGCTGGGACTCAAGTTCAGTGTATGCACCAAATGCGTTTGTAGAGCAAGACTTCCTAGTACTGAAGGCCAGGAGGGTAACTTGGCCCTGTGGATTGCAAGCATCCCAAACTGAGGGAGGGAGAATTGTAGACACTGGTAGATACAACTATCAAGAATGGTATCCACAGAGCCTGCTCTTCATGACAATGTTATTTCTTTCTGGACACAAAAAATATAGTGTAATAACCACCACACTCCAATCCTAACTCTGATATGATGTTTTTTACATGTGGATTCTTACATGTGCTCTCCAATATGTTTTGTGTTGATGTGGGGTTTTTTAATTATTGCAAGGTAATAGGAAGACACATCATTTGTGATAAGCACATCTGTACTTTCACATGTCATTTGTCCCACTCATGCTGGCAATGGAAACAACTTTTTTTTTTTTGAGAGGCTGCATTTCTGCTTGGGTACCAATATGTTGGGTTAGAGCTAATGTTCAATTTTGGTGACAGTAACAAACATGACTATTTTTGCTGAATGTGCCCTAGCATAGTAGGAGTCTCAAGAACTCACTGCAACTACTGTAACTGAAGTCTGAAGGAGCAGAACAAGTTACTTTGATTTCTTATAATCAGTAAACTTGAATTTACCCTGAGTCTCCAAGAAATGATGGTCTCATTTTCTGTCTCCTCCTGTGAGCGCTTCTCTTCTGGGATCTTCCTGATCCCCACCATAGCAGCTCCTTTTTGCACCCCAAGTCCACTTGGGACTGGTGGTGTTCTGAGTTTGGTTGGGTTTTGACTTATGTTTTTTCAAGGGCAGCTCTGTTTTTTGGAGGGTGAGTATTAATCAGCAATCCTGCTGTGCCACTTCACCTTGCAAGCTTGAAGTCCAGCTGGGGTTCAGCTGTCCCAGATCTCACAAGCACAGGTACATTATGGGGTGGCACTGAGGCGGTTTGTGCTTTGGTAACCTTTTTCTGTCAGGAGCAATTCCTGTCATAGTGTATTTCTGCACCAGTACATGGGTCATGTTTACTGTGCTTCTAAACCTCATGGTATTCAGTTGCTCTTCCATAACTGGAGTATTACAACTTGCTCTGCTGGGCTCTGAAGTACCACTTTGCAGACAGGAGAAGAGTTGGCCTTATCCTCAGAATACATAGGTAGTAATATATCCTTCCTCAATAAATTGTATTACAGGAGAGGCTTCTGTTACTACTAATTTTGGCATTCTCAGTGCAGAGCCATTCAGCCCACGACTGATCATTGAATAGCTTCTGTGTAGTCACTAGAATTCAAAGCTGAAACACCTTTACAGTGTCACAAAATAGCCCTACTTTTCTGTAGTTTAACACTGACCTTGGCTCAAGTGGTAGGCTGGAGGCTTTTGTCTAAGTAATTGAGATTTGAAGTTTTATATTACTTAGGCAATAAATTTGCATTTTTTTTTCAGAGATGGGAGTGTTTGTTTGGAGGAGGTTTAAGACAAATGCTGACAGAGAAGTTTCTGTAACCTGTCCTTCAGGCTCCTTAGGTCTCATTGGCATCTGAACTGAAGCTCCACGACCTGGGAAGAGAACCTGCATCTGGGATATCTACACCTCTACCCTATGTCAGCCAAGGTAAGAAACCCTGCCCCTGGACCAGGTACACACACAAGCAGAGCAAAAATGTAAACCTTTATTTTTTTTCATTGGTCTAAAAACCCCGGCAGACTATCCCACTTTTTAAGACCAGTCCCCACCCCCAAAACAGTGGATTGGGTTAGCTTTTTGGCTAAAGAAGGTTAAACAGAAATATAAAACACGCTATCAGAAAGCTTTAAATACAGTGTAAAAAGATGCCCTCAGCTGACGAGGCCGACCCGTTTCTTTCTTCAATAAATAGGTAAGATCAGTTACTCCCAGATAAAGTGCAACAGTGGCGCGGCAGCAGAGGTGAGGTAGAGCGGTGTGTGGCTGCTCCCCGCCCGGGCACGGGTCCTGCGGGAGGGCTGCGGTGAAGCCGGTCCCCAGCCCGGGCGCGTCTCCCCGGGACGGGCTGTGCAGGAGGGCTGCGGGTGAAGCCGGTCCCCACGCCGGGACGGCCTGTGCGGGAGGGCTGCGGATGAAGCCTGTCCCCAGCCCAGGCGCGTCCCGCCGGAACGGGCTGTGCGGGAGGCTGCGGTGAAGCCGGTCCCCAGCCCGGGCGCGTCTCCCCGGGACGGGCTGTGCAGGAGGGCTGCGGGTGAAGCCGGTCCCCACGCCGGGACGGCCTGTGCGGGAGGGCTGCGGATGAAGCCTGTCCCCAGCCCAGGCGCGTCCCGCCGGAACGGGCTGTGCGGGAGGCTGCGGTGAAGCCGGTCCCCAGCCCGGGCGCGTCTCCCCGGGACGGGCTGTGCAGGAGGGCTGCGGGTGAAGCCGGTCCCCACGCCGGGACGGCCTGTGCGGGAGGGCTGCGGATGAAGCCTGTCCCCAGCCCAGGCGCGTCCCGCCGGAACGGGCTGTGCGGGAGGCTGCGGTGAAGCCGGTCCCCAGCCCGGGCGCGTCTCCCCGGGACGGGCTGTGCAGGAGGGCTGCGGGTGAAGCCGGTCCCCACGCCGGGACGGCCTGTGCGGGAGGGCTGCGGATGAAGCCTGTCCCCAGCCCAGGCGCGTCCCGCCGGAACGGGCTGTGCGGGAGGCTGCGGTGAAGCCGGTCCCCAGCCCGGGCGCGTCTCCCCGGGACGGGCTGTGCAGGAGGGCTGCGGGTGAAGCCGGTCCCCACGCCGGGACGGCCTGTGCGGGAGGGCTGCGGATGAAGCCTGTCCCCAGCCCAGGCGCGTCCCGCCGGAACGGGCTGTGCGGGAGGCTGCGGTGAAGCCGGTCCCCAGCCCGGGCGCGTCTCCCCGGGACGGGCTGTGCAGGAGGGCTGCGGGTGAAGCCGGTCCCCACGCCGGGACGGCCTGTGCGGGAGGGCTGCGGATGAAGCCTGTCCCCAGCCCAGGCGCGTCCCGCCGGAACGGGCTGTGCGGGAGGCTGCGGTGAAGCCGGTCCCCAGCCCGGGCGCGTCTCCCCGGGACGGGCTGTGCAGGAGGGCTGCGGGTGAAGCCGGTCCCCACGCCGGGACGGCCTGTGCGGGAGGGCTGCGGATGAAGCCTGTCCCCAGCCCAGGCGCGTCCCGCCGGAACGGGCTGTGCGGGAGGCTGCGGTGAAGCCGGTCCCCAGCCCGGGCGCGTCTCCCCGGGACGGGCTGTGCAGGAGGGCTGCGGGTGAAGCCGGTCCCCACGCCGGGACGGCCTGTGCGGGAGGGCTGCGGATGAAGCCTGTCCCCAGCCCAGGCGCGTCCCGCCGGAACGGGCTGTGCGGGAGGCTGCGGTGAAGCCGGTCCCCAGCCCGGGCGCGTCTCCCCGGGACGGGCTGTGCAGGAGGGCTGCGGGTGAAGCCGGTCCCCACGCCGGGACGGCCTGTGCGGGAGGGCTGCGGATGAAGCCTGTCCCCAGCCCAGGCGCGTCCCGCCGGAACGGGCTGTGCGGGAGGCTGCGGTGAAGCCGGTCCCCAGCCCGGGCGCGTCTCCCCGGGACGGGCTGTGCAGGAGGGCTGCGGGTGAAGCCGGTCCCCACGCCGGGACGGCCTGTGCGGGAGGGCTGCGGATGAAGCCTGTCCCCAGCCCAGGCGCGTCCCGCCGGAACGGGCTGTGCGGGAGGCTGCGGTGAAGCCGGTCCCCAGCCCGGGCGCGTCTCCCCGGGACGGGCTGTGCAGGAGGGCTGCGGGTGAAGCCGGTCCCCACGCCGGGACGGCCTGTGCGGGAGGGCTGCGGATGAAGCCTGTCCCCAGCCCAGGCGCGTCCCGCCGGAACGGGCTGTGCGGGAGGCTGCGGTGAAGCCGGTCCCCAGCCCGGGCGCGTCTCCCCGGGACGGGCTGTGCAGGAGGGCTGCGGGTGAAGCCGGTCCCCACGCCGGGACGGCCTGTGCGGGAGGGCTGCGGATGAAGCCTGTCCCCAGCCCAGGCGCGTCCCGCCGGAACGGGCTGTGCGGGAGGCTGCGGTGAAGCCGGTCCCCAGCCCGGGCGCGTCTCCCCGGGACGGGCTGTGCAGGAGGGC
>VWZD01003520.1:200869-226642 GCA_013396695.1 Sakesphorus luctuosus | reverse complement strand
GGGGCGGCCCCTGCCGCTCAGCCCGGAGTGCTCGGCCGGGGGCCGCAGCCCTACGCGTGTCCGACGGGGTGGGTGACGCCTGGCAGCCCTGGCTCCCTGCACGGGGTGGGGGATGCCTGGCAGCCCTGGCTCCCTGCACAGAATATAGACAGCAGAAGGCAGAGGGCTTTGCATCTGCCCTCCTTGAGCAAAACAACTTGGTGTTGGGAGGTTGGCACCCCGCATAGGACTGTCCTCCAGCTGCATTATTTCTGATAAAACATCTGGGCTGATAGGGTTATGGAGTTCACTCCCTCCAGCTACTGGTGGGGAGGTACGTGTCCTCCGGTAGCTGTCTGCTTTGGGGACTGATGGATCTTGCATGGTGTGAGACATAAAGCAAACAGAAGTTATCTCTTCCCGTGGCCACGGCTGCTCTCTTGCAGTGCTTGGCTGCCAGCTGTGTGCCGGTGTGTGGCCTCCTGCTGTGCCTGCTGCTGCAAAAACATCTCTTTCTTTCTAAGATGCAAGTTAAATGCACCTGGAGAGCCACAGCAGCTCAGATGGGGCAGGCTCTGCCTTTTCCACCCACTTGCTAATGCGTGTGTGCTCCTGCTCATCACACTCGCACAGCCCGGGCATTTCTGCTGTAACTGTTTCCCACCCAAAGAGGTCTTGGTGAAACGCTGCCCTCGCACTCAAACCAACACCAAGGCACTTAAAAACTGCTTTGCCTCCATTTTGCTTTTAATGACTGTCTCCTAAGAAAATTAACTTTGTATGGAATATTGTGTTTTGATTGTTAAAAGGCATTTTCAAAGCCTTATTCCTGGAGCTTTTGTACCCTTGTGCACATGCAGCAATCAAGGTGGTTTCATCACAGAAGTTTCTCGGTTGTTCCCAAAATCATGGTCTGTAGTCTACAGACAGCAGGCAGATACATGAGGTTTGTGCAGTGTTTTCAATTTGCAGGGTAATGAGAGGGCACAGTGGAGAGAAAGAGCACAGGTGAGTGGTGATCCAGAAAGCACAGACATTATTTTCAATTTTTATTAAAGAAGGGTCAAATTGCTCTACAGACTCTGTGCAGAGTTAGAAGATGGCACATATGACACCAAAAGGGAACTTACTCTGTAATAAGTTCGCATGATGAATATTTGATTCTGTTTTACATCAAATTATATTTGCTGAAAAACATAGCAGAAGTTTCTTTTATATGTAATGCAAAACAGAGATGTGACATCCTTTAGGTTTCTGAAGGATGCAATCCTGCTTTGAATTATGCCCTTATAGGAATATTGACTTCAGTTTGAAGGATTTGGTTAAGGGTGATTAAGTCTGCCAGACAGAGAGAAAAGGTTTTTGAGTAAATGTGTTTTTTTACCCACATACATGTGTTTTTCTTTCCACAGCAGCCCAGGCTTAAGGAGCTGCTGGCACCACAGGCCCCCCCACTGTTCACCCCCATCCCGATGCCTTCCCTTTATCTGACCATGTGTCTAAGCTGTGTGTTGGCCCACACAGTGTGATCAGGAAATTAATCTAAGTTAAATTAACTGTACAGTAACAGCAGTTGTGGAGGTTTTGTTAATCCAGGTCTGGGATTCCCACCTGTGGGTTACCAGCACCCCCTGGGACAGCTGTACAAGTGAGAAGACGCTGCCAGATGGAGCAGGAGGGAAATGAGGGGATCTCTGGGGTGTTTGTAGCACTGCTACCACCTGGATCTGATGCAGAGCTAGAAGACAACAAAACTGAGACAGACTGTCCAGGAGTGTGGTGGTTTTCAGTGTCAGACTTCCCATTAAGACAACTATCAATGTATTTTGAATACATACTGAGGAAAGAGTGAATACTGGGAGCTAATAGACCTATTCTAAACTCATAAATCTGGAAATGGGCTGACTCTTTGATCTCTGACTGCTGTGACATCCTTAAGGCCAAAAGCCTTCTCAGTTTCCTTGCTGTCTGTGGTTTCAGAGGTGTTCCAGTGTCTGTCTTGTGACAGCAGCTGACATGCTTTCCCTGATGAGGAAATAAATGGTGAGGTTTCCCAGGCCTGAAAGCTTTCATTAGGAGATACATCTGTAACATTTATAGACTGTGAAATAAGAAAAAGTCTACTTTGTTAAAGTGGAAGAAAAATATCTTCTACACACTACATTTTGTTGCAGTATGTATTGTACGTGAGTGCAGCCTGACTGCTGGCTTTGCAGTGTGGAATAGCAAGCCTGTGTGACTAAATCGTGGGTAAAACAGTCAGTGCCTTTCATGCAGCCCAGGATTATACACACCAGGTCCAGGAGATGGGGTTCATGCTCATGCTCTGCATTATCTCTCTGCAGGCAATTGCATTTTCTAGCAGACCTGTGAGGGCTGAGGCTGGTGTGAGCAGGTCGGGCTGCCTCTGCCTGGCTGCACACCTTTGGTGCTGACCTCTGTTTACTTCTAGCCTGCCTCAGTTTCCCTGGCTGGGCTGGCTGGCTGGCTAGTGCCAGCATGTTCTTGGTAATGAGTCCTTATTTGCTTACCAGCAATACGTTCTGGATGCAAAAGCAGATGTAAATTCTGGGACAGGACCAGAGCCCAGGAATTGTATTTCCCTTCCCATTGCTCAGAGCATCACAAACTAATTGCCTCTTGGGGATCCTGGTGGCCAGCTTTCTGATTGGCTTGGTTTAAAAGAGATCTAACGCTGAAGAAAGGCAAGGGGGACAGTGCTCTGATTGTAAAAGTGTGCTTTTAGGTGGAGATCAGAATAGGAGATTTTTGCCTCCTCCTAGACAAGCAGGATGGTGAGGATGGTGTGAAAGGCATCTGCTTGCTTCTTTTTGCCAGTTCTCTCCCTCCCAATGATGAGACACTGCACAGCTCCCACAGAGTGTCATCCCACTGATGTCCTAAAACCCATGCCTGGGGAGTAGTGCAGTGTGCCTCTGCAGCAAGGAAGAAGGGCTGTGTCTGGATTCAGTGGAATTTCCTTTCCCTGACAAGCAGTTTTGCATCCTGCTGTGTGCCTGGTAGTCTGACAAGGAAGTTTCCAATGTCTTGTAGGTCCCCACATCTGCATGGAGTCATATCTAGGCAAGGGCTGGAAGCATTTAGGAAGACATTCAGAGTTTTGTTCCTTCCTGTTCTGAGTACTTGCTTTTATTTGTGTCTTGTGTAGGCACAGAGGGGATTTTACTTCTTCCCCTTGGAAGCAGAAGCTGCGACCCAAGTTCAGAAGTGGCTGGCTTTCTGAAATTAGGATGGCTAAAACTGAGAGCGCTATCACTGAGGAAAGAGCAAGACTGCCTTGTGTTGCTGTTGGAAATCACAGACTGCTTCAAGAGGCTGTTTACATTGATCTTTGCTATATTTGTCAAGAGAGAAACTCCTTATGCTTTGTCTGTGCTGGGAGTACCTCAGCACTGAGGAACCTGGGCCAAGGGGACTCTTGCTATACAAAATGTGCCTGTACCTGCCATGAAAATGGTTTTAAGCTTCAGCTGGAGAACATGCTCTCATGTCACCACTGCCAGCTCTGAGCATCCAGCAAGGGTAGCACAGGCTGTGAAATACCAAGACTGTGGACAAGAAAGGGGAGATGGGCCCTGTGCAGTTTGCTGGCCTTAAGCCTTTTGCACATCAAAATGGAGAGGGTCTCAGGCTGTCGAAGGCCACAAAGTCATCTTTTAAATGTGCAGTTTAAGATCCTGCCTTATGTGACTTGAGGAACTGGAGCTTGGGAAGCATCACAGAACATATGGCAAGAGTAGGCAGCAGTGTGACATCCAGTTTTGACTTTTCTGACAAAACAGATACACCCCTTTAGATAACTAACACACGTGAGCAGTTCTGCTGCTCAGTCCTGGAGGGGATGGGACATGATGGGGTTTGCCATGCAGTGGTTTGTAACTGCTGGTGCAGCCTTTGCTGTGTTCAAACTCTTCCGGCTTGTCACATCAGTCTGTTCCTTCTAGGACTCTGCAGGGGCACAGCTCTTACACAGTATTTTGTCATTCCAGCAAAGCTTTTTTTTTTCTTTCTTTCTTTTTGGTGGCTGTCTTCAACATGAATTCTCTGGTCTTTAAATCTGAGACTGAAGTTTTTAGTAGTGCAAATTTCACTGTGTCTTGTGTCAACCTGACTAAACTTGCAAAGACTTGGTATCTCAGAGATCTGTTTCTGCATCTACATGGAAACAGGCCAACAGGCTCAAATCTTATCACAGAGTTGTTTGGGTTGGAAGGGACCTTAGAGATCATCTAGTTCCAACCCCCCTGCCATGAGTAGGGACACCTTCCACTAGACCAGGTTGCTCAAAGCTCCATCTAACCTGGCCTTGAACACTTCCAGATATGGGATATCCACAGATTTTCTGTGCTAGTGCCTCACCACCCTCACAGTAAAGAATTTCTTCCTAATATCCAGTCTAAATCTGCCCTCTTTCCATTTGACGCCATCTGCCCCTTGTCCTGTCACTACATGCCATTGTAAAAAGTTCCTCCCCCTATACTAGGAGACTATTAGGAGAGTGACCAAAAAAAAAGGAACAGTGGTCACTCAAACCCAATTTCATTAACTTAGGGAAAGTTTAAGAAAGAAGAAAACTACATTTTTGCTGGTAAGACTTAGCTTAAGTTTAAGCTGTATTGAAGAAGCAATCCCAGGATAATTATCTCACAAAAAACATTAATTGTAGACCAGACACATTTGTATGGTTGCATACATAACTGCATTTGCCTCAGAGCTTCTGCTGGCATGAAAATGCCATGTAATTTCTAGCTTCTCTAGCAGAGCCCTGATAGGAGAAATCATTAATGCATGCTAGAGTTAGGTCTGGAGGTTTTTTCATTCTTCCTGAGAGGAAATCTTTAGAGGAATACTTAATTTCCCTTTGATTGCTTCTAGTCATTGTGACAAAGCTCTTTACAGCCTCTAAATGCTTTGAGATGTTTATCAGGTCTTCCCAATGTACAGACACCAAGATCTATATATTGAGGCACATCCAGGCTTTTAGGTAGAGTTCTGACATCTCACAGTGATGTCATGTTTTTAGTTTACAGTTCATATTTTTCTTGCCCTTGTGGCTGTAACAAGGAAGAGCTTGAGCAGGTGGGCTGTGTCCTTGCTCTGGCACAGTGTTCAGATGGCTTGAAGCATTTTCTTGAAACACCTGAGCTGCCTGTCCATCGTGGATGTTCAGCTGTGTCCCTTAGAGCCCCTCCTCACCACAGCCCTCTACAGAGAAGAGTTTTGCCTTTGTGGTCAGCCCAGGAAGTGTATTCGCCTCCACCTGGGAGACAATGAGGTGTATACAGCCAGCATCTTACTTTGAGGTCTGAAGTGTGACTTGGCCACGCTCCAGGCTGTCCTCAGGCTGTCCCAATGGGTGCCTGGGCACTGGGGAGTGAAAGGGAGAGCAGTACTGTCCCTGTTTTCTGTCTGACAGTGTGACCTGTGGTGGTGCAGCTGTGGTGTCCTGAATGTGACCTGTGACCAGGAGGCTTGGCTGAACCCCTTTCAGGGCTTTTGTACCTACAGGTAAGAAATACGGGATGGAGCTCCTTGCATTGGAGCACCAGAATGATGTCAGAGCCTGGTGATATCAATCCCCGGCACAGGGTGCCACTCATGCAGCCCAGCCCAGTGCAGTGCCACCAGTTATTTCAGATCACAAAGTAAATGGCTAGGCTTGCCCAGCAGGTCTATGCACAGATCTTCTACAGGCTTAAAATAAATGTGATGTGACAAGCAGTTGTGCTCTCTCTGAAAGATGACTGTGCTTGGCTCAGACCTGATTCCCTCTATACATGCCTGATCTATTTTCCTTTGAAAATTAAACTGCTGTCTCTCTGGTTTTGGCAACAAGAAACTAATAGTATCTTGTGACTTTAGCCCTGCGCTTAGGAGGGGGATGTGACTTGGTGGGGTAAGCCATTTCCTGAGAGGTGTGAGACGACTTCAAGACCTGGTGGTGCTGTTCGTGTATTCTGCTCCAAGGAGTTGATAAGAGGTTCAGACACACAGAGAGCCTTGAAGAAAGCGGCTGTGGGGGAGGCATAAGAACCTCTCAAATGCATATGAAAAGATCAAGGGGCTGCATTTGCAAAATGCCAGCAGGAACAGACTTGAGGCAAGATGCCCAGGTTCAGGGAGGACCCAGACACAGCAACAGGGCAAGAGCAGAGTATGTCTCATGGCTGGCAGCTGTCCCCCTACCTTAGGAGCGAGAGGAAGATAGAGGATTTGGGAATGGGAGCAAGACAAGAGCAAATGGTGGGGTGGCATGAGGAAAAGGGCAATAGGGAGGAAGCTACCTGGAGATAGGAGAGTCTGGCTGAAAGAGCAGGGGATAATTGTTGGATTTAGACACACACAAACCTCAGTCTACTTTTGGGGTTTGAGATACCCTGAGAATGGCAGGATATGTGTACCTGACTCTCACTGGGGCTTCTACTGTAAGTGGACGGTCCCACAGTTTGCTGTAGCAGCAAGCCCTAGGCTTAAAATGTTCTTGTTGCTATTTCTGTGCCCTCTCTGATTTTATAGCATGTGGTATTGTGAGGGAACCTAAAGCCTCTATTTAACAGAGTTAAATATGCTCTGAACAAGTCCATACCCCACTGTTAGAGATGCTTTCCATGATGAAGAATTTTATGAGAACTGTTGATGCAGGTTTGTATGTATAAAATAACTGGGTTATCTGAACCCACAGTAACGTTTAATTCACTGTGTGAGCAAATGGAAAAAACTCTATCTCTGCAGGTGAATGAAAGAAGATAAGAACAGAAGAGCTAAGGAGAAAGACAGGACCCTGTTTACCTCGTTTTTGTACAGCACCTACTTAGGAGAGGCAGCCTTCCAGGGTGCAGCCAGAATACTCACGCAGAGCAGGGTGGGCCAGGGAAGGCAGGGTGATTGATAGCAGAGCCCACATCCTCTTCTAACAGCACTGAATAATAGTAAAAAACCCTCCAAACACTCTCCTCTCTTCCCTTTCTAGGCTCCTTGTCCTCAGCAAGCAGTGTGAAGGCATTGTTTTGTACCTTTTCTTGGCAGACTCCTAAACTCTTATGATCACCCCCTGCATGTGGTGAGCTCTTCCTTCTACTCCAACTTAGTAAATGACAGTCACTCATTTCTCTGTTCCTGTCTTGCAGTGTTTGGTATCTGAGTGCATGAGCTGATTAAATAAATGGATTTTTATGAGATTTTTACTTTTGGTTGATTGGTTGGTTTGGTTTTTTGTGTTGTAAGACTTGTGTCTCATGGCTATTGAGAAAAAGATCCAAATGTGAAGCAAATTTTGCTCCAGTGGTTCAAAACCAGAAAGCAATACATAGAACCTGAACTTTTCCTGTAAGGTCGGATGCCTGTTACAATATGAACATGGATTCATGATCTTTCTCTGCCCTTGGCTACCCTGGTGCTATTAAGCCCCACAGGTCAGTGATACTGACTGGAGATTTCTTCAGCTGGCTTCCCTGTGCTTCCCTGCTGCTTCCCAGGCATGTGCCAAGGTCAGTGCTCCAGCTTCAGTCTTATCACCCATTCTAAATGTTTCCCATCCTCTTCTCTGGTTAGTTTTGGAAATGAGAGATGCTTAGTCTCTTGTGTATCATGGCATTTGCAACAAAACCATTTCAGTTTGCTCTTGCATTTTTTCTGGGCTGTTTCATTTCAAAGATTCTCAAGCCTCTGTACAGTTTGGCAGATTTTCAGGTTTAACATGTAGATGGAAAGTGGGAGGTTCCACCTGTGCTGGAGATTTGCAGCTGATCATTAAATCAGCAGGTTTGGGCGATCATAGCTGGGAAATGCAGTGGTTACTATGCCATTTGATGAAGTAATTATCTTTGTGCATGAATTGACTCATATTTCTGTGCTATTTAAAATCACACTGAAGAAGAGAAAAAGAAAATGCCATGCAACAAACTTGATAGTCATTATTTCTATGGGTTATCCTGATTTTTGTAAGCCCACAGCATAATTTTCTGGTGCATGACTCACACAGAAGCACCATGTATTTGCATAGAAAAGTATCTCCATACTCCTCCCCCACTATCCTGTCCTGCCTCAGCCATCCCAGATAAGCTGTCCATAGTATCCTGCATATTGCCTCACTCCTCTCTGCAAACACGCTCTCCACCAGTGCCTCCCTGGGCTGCTCTGCTCGGGCAGCTCCTGCTGCAGACGTTCTAAATGCCCCATTCTTCCACTGCCAGTTTACATGACAGCTGTTTTTCTTCCCCTGTTGTTCAAGCTCAACTCCTCTGCTTTTATTTCTGGCAGGTTTATTTTTCTATTTGACTTTGACCCTGTTTGCCAAGGGAACACCCTTGTCACCTCCTTATTCTAATCCTCTCTTTTGTTGTCTAAAGGTCTTCCTCTCTTTCCTTCTATTGGTACTTTTATCTCCTTCTCCATTATCTTTTAGTCCCCTTGATTCTTACCCCTCTCTTTTGCATGTGACCAAGCTTGTCATACACATGTTACTTGGGAGATTTAAGACTTTCCTCCTTGGCAGCTTTTCTTCCCTGGCCCTGGAAGGTTCTCCATGCTGCTGGACATGTGCCAAAGAGCAAATAAATTTATTATTCCAAATGAGACAACTGTAATCCGAGATGGAGAGTGACTCCAGGCGGCAGCTCTCTACTGCCATCTTAGCCATCCCCCATATCTTTATGAGACCAGGTTTTTCCTCTTTTGCAGCCATATCTTCACATCTGGGAGGCTGTCCAAAGGTATTTGAGGTAGGACAAGGTGTAAAGGAGTGATGAGAGTTTGCTGCAAGGCTGAGTGATCAAAAAAGGGTGCAGCAGCATTGTAGTGTAGGTTTCTATTTGCAGTTCCACTGCTGCTGTCCTGTTTTGTCACCACCCTTGGGCTCATGGACAGTGTATGAAATATGGCAGTAGACAAAGTCTTTATGATAGTGGCTGGCAATTGCAGAAGTCAAACTGTCCTTCCTCGATGTTTTGTGTTTCTTCTCAGCTAAGGCAGCAGGAGTTCTGGCACGTACAGAGCAGCCCCAGAGAAACAGGGAACCTGCTACCACTGAAAATCCTGACAGACCAAAGACTGATTGTCCCTGCCCACAAAAATTTCACATCTCTTCAGCCAATTGGTCATCTTTCCTCTGGCTGCATGGAGCAGGCTCCTGCTTGAGGAACTAGGATAATTTCTAACTGAGGTGCAGAGAGCCACACAGGTGCCCAAGCAAGCAAAGCCCTGTGTGTTGCACTCTTTCCTCATCCAAACCTGACCTTTCCTCCAGCCTGACCTCCTTCACCTCAAACAGGTCTTTGCACTTCAGCTTTCCACAGCAGCAAGTTGCCATTGACAGTGCATAACCAACTCTGGGCTGTCCAGACATACACATCAAATGCTACTGTAATTGCATGTGGCTCCACTGCTGAAGGGAAGGTGCATGGCACACTGGCAGAGACACACGGGGTTGTTCCTAGAAGGTCCCTGTTCCAGAGCTAGATTGGTGCTTGCTTCCTGCTCTCCAGGGCTTTTTCTAATCTTGTGGCAGTGCAGCTTCACCAGATTCCTTTGGCTAACTGAAGTTGAAAAGCTGGTTTCAGGTGGGAATTTTATTTAGTACTATGTAAGATGTATATGCAAAAAGAGCTGCTAGAAGGCCAGGTCATTCATTCCAGGGCTGCCTGAACTCCTTCTCTCTCCACACTTCCCAGGGTCAGTTCTCAGACTCTGGCTGGTGTTCTCAGCAGCTGCAGAAATCACAGACCACATCACACAGAAGGAGAGCCTTTTTCACTTTTTCTTCATGACAGAAGAGGAGCCACTCCTGTGAAATCCTCTCTCTGGATCTGAGTTGCTGGTTTTCTCCATGTAGGGTTGTAGAAATCATGAATTGTGAAAAAAGGAGTCATTAAATGCTCTTTGCAGCCGTTACAGAATAGCCATAGTTTAGATAATGGCGCCTTCCCCCCTCCCCCGGATGGAGTTTGGTCATTTGGGAATTGACCATTGAATGTGGTGTGAATAGGAAGGGGAGCACAGCATAAAGAGGACAGCAACAACCTTGGGGTGAGGTTGGGAGACTTCTGTGTTTGCTGATGTCATATGCTTAAGCAGAAGTTCATTTGACATTTTGGAAGGGGGAAGGCAGTGCTGATCATTCCTGGCTGCTGCACTGGTACGTGCTGAATCACTTGGCTATGGGGATGATGCATTTTGCAGCACAGAGGAGGCTTGTGTCTGTAGTTTAAGGGGAAATTGTGCCATCACACCCTTCAGACAGTAAACAGTATTAGATTGTGAAAGGGGCTGTACTAGTAAACCTCTTACCTGGGACATTTTTGGCAGTCCTTCTAACCAACGCCCAGGGAAGGCGCTCAGACTGGTGATGCACTGTCTCCTCGTATGTTGCAGCCTTTCCTGGTGAAGGTAGGCTAGACATCCTGGCTTGGCCTTTTAAAGGACCTTTACCTAGGATGGTGGGTCCCTGCAAGATGCAGCAGAGCAGGTCAGGCAAAGAGTACGACACTGACATTCCCCTGTGGGACCTCTTAGGATCTCAGAAGAAACAAGAAACCTGGGACATTCACATGCAATATAACAACTTAGTAGTATAGATACTCAAACAAGTACAGAGTGGGTTTAGACATTTTGGGGGCTAGACCTCATACAATCAACACTGGTGACACCTCTGCAGTAAACCTTTATTCGGCAGTGTTTCAGCCTCCTCTGTTTTGCTGTACCCTGGATTGCATGTCCTGTACCCTGTGGGCAGTCCCCTGAGCAACATCCTTGAAAGAAATTGAACCAGAAGTGGCCCCTGAATATCCTGTGTGGAAAAGTAAGTTACATACAGCAGTCACAGGGGTTGCTCCTATTCTTGTACTATTCTTGTATTGTTGCTAGCCAACAGCTGTGATGATGGAAAGAGAAAACGGAGCCTGAAAGGAGTCTGGGCAACACTTTGGATACTTTGGGGAGAAATACTCAGTTTGTATGTGTGATTCCAGTGTGACTTCAGCTCTAGGGGCTGGCATCATTGCTAGCTGAACAGAAATGCCAGGCAGGCACAGGGAAGAAGCACATCATCTATTTCACCCCGTATCTCTGTAGCAGGCAGGAGAAGTGTGTGGCTTTTTATCTGCTGTAGTAACCCAGGTGAGTTCATGGGGCATTGCAGTGTGCAGGGCCATCCTTGCCCACTTTCCTTAGTCCCTAATCCCCCTGTGTTACCAACAGGAATTGCAGAGTACAGGCAGGAGTTACTCTGAATCAGTGTGGTGAGTCCCCATCTTCAGGTTTACGGGACTTGTTCCATGCTGTTCTCCCTCATGCTACTGCAGAAGGTCCTCCAGGCAGCAGTTTCTGTGCTGCAAGGATTTAAAGCAATGCAGAGGTTTTGTGCAGGAAGTCTGTGCTGCAGCAGATGCCAACCTCGGGGACCATTATCCTCAATACCCTTGAGTTCTGGATAGGTTTTCCCCAAACTCAGCTTTGTTATTTTCTTCATAATGAAGTATGGTGCTGATGCCTAAGAATTTAAGGTACTTTTAGAAAGTTTTAAAATCATATAGGTGCTGCTAAGTTACCCTGATTTTAAGTGTGCATATTAAGTGCTTTTCTCACGAGTTTAGGAGCTGCTTTCAGGCTCAACCAAGGCCACGATATTTTTGAGAAGCCAACTGCAAGATAACAGGAGACAAACAACAGAAGAAGACCCGACTGCCCGCGCCATGAAGAAGGGGACAGAGTGACAGGCCTTTTGGATGGGCATTCAAGAGAAATGAGAGTACTGACTGGATGTTAATAAAGGGTATAAAACTCTGAAACTTCCTGACCTGGGGGTCAGACCCCTCTGGGTTTGAACCCTGGAAGCTTCCAATAATAAAACCCTATATCTTTCTCCATTAACTTGTCTTCAGTGTGTCTCTGTTCACAGGGGTACGAGGTCTGGAGACATCAGTGCAGAGCTATCTCCCAAAAGCACTGGAAGCTACTGATCCAGTCCAGAAAGGGACATACATGGGTATATGATGCTCCTCAGCAATGATTTTTACTGCACAGCAGCTTTTCCCCAGGTTCCAGCAGCATCACAGTGGTGCCAGTGCTAACAGTGCAAAAGCACTTGGCCTCTTTCAGTCTGGACAGTCATCTGTGAGGCACTGAGAGAGCTTCCTACAGCAAGGTCGCTCCAGCTGTCAGTCACTGCTCACCTGGGCCAGATTTGATTGCTGATTCCAAGATGAGAGGTTTCACATAGTCTTTCTTCTCCAGTGGTGGCCTCTGTTCCAGAAGAAATATTTCAAGAGCCTTTCTAATGGACACAGGAGGAAGAAGCAAACAGCCCCCAGGCTTTTACTTTCATGCGGGCATTGCATTGCTTCCTGTGACCCTCCCTTCTCCCAGCAATGCATGGCTTTAAGGTTGCATAGGCTGGGTGGAATATATTTTAGAGCGAGACTCAATTTAGCCTTGATGTCAACTGCAGCCAACTATAAAAAGCTCAGTAATGCTCTTTGAAAGTGTAACAGCTGCTGCTCTGCACAGTCTCTGGTGTATTACAAGTCCGCCCTACTTCATGTGCACACAACCAAAATAAAATACGATAGCAATCATTATATAGTTCAAGGAATTTGGAACAAAATCTCCCCAGGAACCAAGAGGAATTCAAGGTTAGACAAACTGGGTAATTTTACAATTTTTTAACAGAAAGGTAATTTTATCCAGCTTTGCAAAATAGCCTGACTTTTACCTCACACTTGACTATGTGCTATCCCTACCTAGTGACAACAGAACAGCAAACCTTTCCTTCTGGAAGTTTTTCTGGATCAACTGAGCTCTTGCATGGGGTAAGGCCAGCAATATATTATCCAACATGAAATCTATTTTTGTCCCTAACTGGATGTGGCCACACTTACTTCAAAAAACAACATGCCAAAATTTCCCATAAAAGCAGGACTGTTTAAGAAGTTGTGATATGTTAGTCTAGAGTGAGTGGAGAGAAGTGAATGGCTGTGGAATTGTGCTAGCACTGGAGAGGGGGTCTTGGCTGGGTCTCTGTTAAGGATAGCTCTGAAATGGTGGATGCTGTAGTAAATCAATTCTTTCCCAAATTCTAAGCAATAAACATTTCATTCTGCAGAATTCCTTCTCTTGAGGACCTTGGTACATTTTCCTGTAACGTGTCTCTGTTTTACTAGAACATGGGAAAGTTGAATGACCTGCCCACAGTTATGTGAGAGCCAGTGCGTGGCAGAGCAAGAAGGAGAGCCTGGCTGTTCTGGCTTTGCTTTCCCCCTTCCCTTTAGCACTGTCCTGCTGTATGGTGAGCTGATATTTCCAGTGGTCCATCCAATTCCATTTTCTGCAAGCACATAAGACAGCTCAAACGATACTCCAGGAGCTACAGCTACATAAAAAAGACAAGGAAAGTTTCAGAAAAAGTCTCAGTAGTGCCCAGTTTGCTGTCATAGTTGCTTGAAATCCTGCTGGGCTGAGCCCTGCTCAGTGGGGTGTAGCATGGGGACCAGACAGGCACCCTCCTGCCTCACAGAGCCACATGGATCAGCCCAGTCTCCAGCTCCTTTCTACATCCTTGACAGGACTAAACAGTGCAAAGTGGCCACAGTGTTGTAGGCAGGTGGATTTTGGGCGGTTTGTAGTGCAGATTGGGCCTTTGTAGTGTGGGTGAGGAACAGCCTGTTCCAAGGGACGTGTAAACTTCTCTGACACGGGTTTGAAGCAGCCGTGAGCTCACCAGTCTGTGAGGAAATGGTTGGCTGCCAAACACGGCTGTTACCAAAGGTGACAGGACAGTCAGGCAACGTGAGGAACGATTTGGCATCAGACAAAAGCTGTTGGAATGGAAATGCACACCCCACAGGACAGGCTTGGATGTGTCTCTGAGCACTGACTGCACCCAGCTCCCAGACAGGAATATTTTATCCCTGAGGAAATCAGAGGCACCCAGGAAAGAAAGCAAGCAGTCTCCAGTGAGATGGAAAGTTTGGGAGGGAGTCAGGGAGCAGCTCCAGACCCCATCCTTCCTTTACAGCTCTCTGGAAACCCCTTGGGCTCCCCTGCTTTGCCAGGGCTCTCGGCTATTCACTGTGCTGTGGGCAGGAGGAGCATGAGCAGTGTGAGGAGCTGACTGGGGAAATGGTTTCTCCTACACACAGATACACATACAAATACATGCTGTATGTTTAAATGAAGTGACTCTGAAGAAGGGTGACTTGTGTCAACACACAGACTAATTAACATGCTACAGTGTGTAGCAATATGCTCTCAGGTAAGAGCTGGCCCATTTTTTGTGTCCAGCCATGTACACATAACGGTATCACAGAGGGAGCCAAGTTGCTGTGGAATTAAAGGTTGTGGGGTGTAATGGCACCAAGGAAACCAGATACTGGAAATCCTTGAACATTGATTCCTTGAACTCAGCCAGAGCCTTTATTGGTCCTGTAACAGTCTGCAGATTATTTAGGATTTTACTACATCCCTTGATAAGTAAGAGCTCAGTTCATTAGCTATTGAGCAGTTTCCATTCTAAGTAGGGGTGGATGAGACTTTTTGCAAAGCTTTTGTCTACCTTTGTCTGAGGCTTTGAGACAACTGAGTGGCTTCCACACTTCTAGAAGCGAGACTGGTAAATCATTGGTCATGATCCCATTTGTTCAAAGAAGAGAAGAAAATAGCACTGGAATCCTAGATGGGTGACAAGACAAAGCTGTCTCTCTCACACAATAGCCATGGAAACCTCAGGCTCCTGCTGTTTTGATTCCCTGGCTATGATTTTCCACAGTGACCAAGTAACTTATTTAATCCTTTCCCTACCTTTTTGCAGAGTCTCAGCTCTTTGAGGTGGCAGAAGGAATCATCAAACCAACTCTTGCAACACAGTAGAAGGGAAGATCTTGTGATGTGTCACTGGGGGAAAAAAAGGACTTTCTTACAAAACAGATGTTTTCTCTCTAATATAATTTCCAAGTTGAGGAAAACAAGCTCTTTCAACAAATGAAATTAACTGAAAATTTGGATCTTTTTGCAATTAATGTGATGCTAAAGATAACATCCTGCTTCTTTCACACGTGGTTAGAGAAATTTCCTTCTTTGAATCTTCAGGACTTTCCATCCCTCCTGAAGGATTTTTCTCCCGACTTGTAGATGACAGTTAAAAAGATCAAAATTATTAGCTGTTTTGTTGTGCATTAAATTACTTGCCTCTAAGTAAGTGTTACTTTCATCAAACCAGTCATGTTGGATACTCTTACTTATTTTTGTGGGATTTGGGAGTCCAATTTAGGAGCAGCTCCTTCCTGACATGCCCACTAAAGCTGAACAGTGAGATAACTACATTTTGCAGTAGCAGTATGTAGTGATGGGGGTCAGAATGAATAGCCACTGACCTGCAAGTGGCATTCCACACCACAGTGATAAGGTTCAACCATCAAAGATTGCTACTGCCCTCTTTTTGAATAGAGGGGATTAGCAAGAACCAGCTGTCTGTCATGGATAACACGTTACTGGGCACACTACTAATGATGCTTGGGACTCCATCTGGCAAGGAATTTCCTTCCACAGGTTTTGATCTGGAAATAAATGCTGGATGCTGTTGCAAATATCAGAGCCTGCTCCCTGGGTGGAAAATATTGTTGTTTTGCTGTTATATAAAGACTACTCAACGATTGCAATGATGGGCACTCAATGGAGGCTTGTAATAAAAGCCACACACAAAAGCAGATATTATAGTCACATATTTTTGATCCTATACTAGAGTTGTATTTTTTTGCTGTATCTCAGTGAGGTTAAAGACACACTCTTCATGCCTGCATGTGTATAGCTATCCCTAAATGAGGGCTTGTATCACCAAAACACCCAGCTCTTAACTCACATAATTGCCTGGCAATGCTCCTTTAGTGAAGCTTTTACAGATTTTGCAGGCAGAAGGAAGCCATAGAATTGCTCCTTTCATCATGATAGTGTTTTATCTCAGGGGGCAGTGGTGACACTTGGAGTGTTGTTAACCTCTGCTGTTTTAGGACTTGTGAGCAGGAGTACATCACCACTGAATCAGGCATTCAGATACTTCTCTTCTGGGAATATAGTTCAGGAATCTGGCTGGTGAGATGTAATCACCTTGGTTAAGCTTTTCCTTTGAGAACTCTTGCCCTGTTTTTCCCACACATGCCAGTCATTCCAGACCCCACTTAACAAGAGATATATGATGAGGTCCCCAGTGGATACTTCATTCATGACTCCTTAAAATTATATGTTAATATGTTGTTCCACTCCTCTTTCAAAGGTTTCATTATCTTGCAGCAAAGCATGTGAAAGGAAGAGGATTCATGTCTCCCTGTACTTAAGAGGAAAACATATGACCTCTTCAGCAGCAATTCCTCTCAAACATCAGCAAGATAGGGGCCAGAAGGTGTGTAAACTACAGACAAATAAAGCCAAAGGGGCAGAGTGAGATTATGGATGTACTAAATGTGCCAGTCTTGAACTCTGAGTTGGTGAAAAGTGAGGGTTCAGCAGCTTAAGGAGATCTTGCCTTCTCCCTTTGCCATCTCCCTCATTCTCACTCCTCTCCTTGCAGCCCTTCACCCTGACAATGGTACTGACTCAGTTTACAGAGCTGGGCAGTGAACCAGATCTGGGAATAAAGCCAGGAGAAAGAGAGTGAGAGGGAGAGAGGTATAAAAAGAACGAGGCTGCATTTCACTACAAGCCAGTATTGCCACTGAAATCACCTCATACCAGAAGAGAGCCTTCTGCAGTGATGGAGAGAGCAGCCACAGTGTTTCCAAGAGGAGCATCTATAAGCCAAGAGGAGGCAGAGTTACTAGTGCAGCCCTACATGGACTCAGCTTTGTGACCCTGCCTCACAACAGAAGATATCACACTACTTTTCTAAAAAAGGGTGTTACTTCTTTCTCCCCTCAGGACAGACTACTCACAGATAGAGAGAATGGGAAGTCCTGTCTCAGTAATTTGTTCTGTGCTGTCATTAGGAAACTCGGCTGAGAAGGTTTTAGCTCAAAGTTTCACCAGCCTCACTCTCCCTAATCTGCTCTTATTTTATTATCCTTGATCAGAAAAAGAAATAAATGAAAGAAGAAGAAGATGTGAAAAGGCTATTGCCAGTCTGGTGGGCCCTGTGTGATTCGCAGCAGTTTCACTGTGCAGTACATTTCAGTCTATGGTTGTTGCCACTGTGAGTAACTTCCAAGGTCCACAAAACCACAAAGGAATGGAAGTTAATAGATTTAGTTCTGCTGTGCAGGACTTACCTCTCCACTAGCAGTCCACAAATCAGAAGAGGCTGAAATTGCCTGCTGGAGTGCAATTCTACTCACACAGAAAAAGAGAGATAAAAATACAGCTCCTGTACTGAAAAGATGTTCATTAGAGCAGAAGAGCACAGGTAGGGAAGCAAACTTTCTAGCAATCTGCCAATTGCAGGAACAGCAGGATGGCTGGATCAGTGTGCCTGCTCTTTAGGTTGCAGTTTGGTAATGCAGCTGAGATATCTACAAGCTAGTTTGTGTTTCCTGTTTGTGTTGCTTTCCTCACATTGCATCTAGTGGCTGTGTGGCCACAGGGTGAATCTGTTCCTCTGGCTGAAAACAGTGGCAAACTAACTATGCCATAAAAATGAATAGTTTTCAGCTAGATCAGCAGCTGAATCAACTCACCCTGAGGCCACTTCAACAGCAGATTCAGTGCAAGGGAAAGGGCAGGAAACGCAGCTGGGAGCAGCGGTGGAGTGCGAACACCACTATCTGGCATGAGCTCGTGGCTCCAACTGCAAGCTGCCTGCTAAGCAACAACCCATTCTCACTTTCCTGCCCCTGGCAGCATGTTCTTGCCAGGGAAAGCCAGTGCTTTCCTGATCCTTTGGTAAACCAGGCCTACTTTCCAAGCCAGCAGAGAACTAACCTAAGGAAACCAATAATTTTCTGTCTGCTTGATAAGGTGAGAGGGATTACTGAGAGGCCAAAGGAGCATAAGAGCTGGCAAGAATGTTGATGGGAGCGTGTGGTGTGGGGCTGCAGCCATTTCATGAAACCTCATTCTCAGTTTAACACAAAGCAGGAGAAACAACACCAAACAACATACAAAAGTGAGCCACAGCTGAGCAGATGGAAACGAGCTGCATGCTCTCCATTAAAGACTGCATCTGGTAGTTAGATGAAGAGGGAAGCATTTAAAGCATGCTTTGAAAGGTGTGTTATCCTTCTGTTTGCTGAATGGAAGGAGTGGCATGGGTAGTGCCACGTATTGCACACACAGCCTTGCTCTTCTCAAGAGAGAGGCAGGAGGATCAGCAGTTTGCTAAGAAATTTCCCAGCCTATCATTTTCTGTGCCACTGGACAGCTTGGAGTCCCAAAGGTAGGTACAGCTCATTTGAAAATAAAGCCAAAAGGAAAGGACACAGGAGTGAAAAAGTTGGTATGCAGCACAGGGCTGAGGAGGACGTGTCTGGAGCATCAGAGCTTAGGGGCAGGCAAGTGCCATTCCTGTCCCCTCAGGGGACATGTGCTAGTTGGGGTCACACCTTGATGCAGAGGTACAACTCGCTTTCTGGAGGTATTTTAAAAGATCATCCATAGGTGTTCTGAATTTATATGGATAGAAAGCATTCAATCAGGCTGTTGGTTCACATTTTTTTCTGGGCAGATAGCCAAAAATGCAATTGCTAATTGCATCAATTTCCCCATTCTCTCTTCTGTAAAATCACTTTATTAGAGGAGTTGGTTAAACTCAGGAAGTGCCCAAATTCCTGGCCGTATCTTGTTTGGCAGAGACTTGTCGATAAAAGTGCTGTAGTACTTCTTTCAGCTCATGTGCCTGTGAAAGGCGTGACTGTTTACACAGTTATGCTGCAGCAGATGCAATCATATCAGTGTAAGATAATTAAACCAGTATCACTTAATTTATTAGACTGAACTGTTCCTTTATGGTCACCTGTAGCTGGTATAACTGTGTCTACACTACAGGATGTTTGCTGTCTGTCAGACTGGGAATATTTAATGAAGATGGACTTTAGCACGTGTATGTTTTCTCAGGAGTTGCTCTAGCACTCTGTCAATAAACCTGATTTCAGCAGTATTTGCTGACATGGCTAAAAGGTATTGTTAGATCCTACATCTGATTGACTGCTATTCTGCACCTCATATAGTAACTTAGAGAAACCATCTTAGAATCATCACCATAAGTAACTACATAAATGCAAGGCAGCAGGGCAGTGAAAAGTGTTGGCTTCAAAGCAAAGACAACTATTATCTCCCTGCTGTAGAGAGGTCCCAGAAGGAACACAAGTCATTTCCAAAATTGCAGCTCTACTGATGCCTTTCAGAGCTGTCCAACAGGACATGCAGCACACAGCACTGTTGGCCTCTGTCTTCAGGCAACATTAGATGGTGCTTTAAAGAAGACCTCCTGAAGGAACAAGACAATGGGACTGTGGTTATTTTCAGGCATTGACACAAACTGCATACAGGTTTCCACTTGGAAAATTACCTTTCTCCTTTCCCCCCCTTCTGTCTCAGTTTTTTAGTTTCCATATGAGGAGAGACTGTAGGAGTTGGGTCTGTTTAGAGAATACTGAGAGGGAACCTCATTCATGCATGTAAGTATCTCAAAGGCAGGTGCCAAGAGGTTGATGCCACCCGTTTTGGAGGTGTCCAGCGACAGGTAGAGGAACAATGGCCATAAACAAAAACACAAGAAGTTCCTCTACACGAGGAAGAACTGCTTTACATTGAGGGTGGCAGAGCACTGGAACAGCTGCCCAGGGAGGGCATGGAGTCCCCTCTCTGGAGACATTCAGAACCCAGCTGGATGTGTTCCTGTGTCACCTGCTCCAGGTGACACTGCCTTAGCAGAGGGGTTGGACAGGGTGATCTCCAGAGATCCCTTCCAACCCTAACTATTCTGTTATTCTGTGATTAATTCCTAGAAAAACTGAAACTATTCAATCCAGAGCAGGCCATGGTGGAGGTCTTGCAGTAATAGATTCAGAGTGCTCTCTTGCTTCACTGGAAAGCAGGAAAATAAAATCTTGAGCTGGCTTATTTTTCTCCACAGACATATAACATTTGAATAAACAAGTAGTAATGAAAAAGGACACATAATTGACTTTAGAGAATTTTCTCTCAGTGAATCCTGTGGCACTATTATATCCTTTGTTGTATGAGACCTGCCAGTACAAAAAGGTCCAAACCAAATTTACTGTGCACACATGAATGGTTGGAGTGTGATCCTTGAGTTAAACATGTCCTGAACATCCAAAGAGTTACTGAGAACCTCTGCTGTCTGTCACACATACAGTATGGTCACCATGAGCTCCTAAACTTCAGGTAAACCAACAAGTAGACACAAAAAAAAGCAGCTTGGTGGTAGATGAGGTTGAGAGGTCACCAAAATAGGCAACATTGGCAGATGATAATGACGATTCCATGATTCACTGTAAGTCCTGGGACAAAGATATTTTCTGGCATGCTTCCAAAAAAAATCAATTTCAATAAAATGACTGTGATCAAGAGAACTATAAGGGGAAACCAAAAATATTTACATATACTCTTAGTCTAGGTTATATCAGACATAAGCATAACTCAACTTTGCTTTCCTTCGTGTTGCCAGCAGAGTTGGGAGTCCACTACACTATAATGGTGCCTCCCTGGGTGGTTTTATAATGTGAGAGCAGCTCTGACTGAACAGCTTGTATCCCTCCTGTAAGGAAAGGCAGACAAAGAGAAAGCCTGTAATTAAAGTAAAAGGACTTGGACACTTTCTTCCTTCTGGTCTAGGTCTGTTCAGTGAGTACAACTCTCATGAATAGAAAATGAAGACACTAAAAAGAGGAGCAGGACAATCATGTTCTGGGAAAAGGTCAATCCTGTTAGTACTCACAAATGAAATTCAGTTGCCAAATGTTGGGGAGTTTAATTAATCCATTAACCTGGTCATCTTCCCAGAGGTACATGTAGCCTTTCCTTCCAGGCACTCCACTCTTTCCCAGCTATGAGAGCTCTTGGCTGGTACAATAGCACTAGAGCTGGGAGTGGTGTTCACACCCAGTTTATTTAACATAGCCATGCCTGAGAAGCTGATAACAATATTTCCACAGTGAGTGATTTGCATTTCTGAGCCCACAGCACAGTGCCAGACCCAGCTGCTCAGAGACATTCATTTGAGATAATCAAATATTTAGCGGCTGTTGCTGTAGCAAAGACCACGTTAGGCCACATCTTTCAAATTGGAGTTCCTTCCTCTGTTAGACACCACCATGGAAGTGGGACTCTTCCAAAGGACAGCCAAAGCCACAGGAAGCACACAGGTCTCACCCAGGGGTGTTGGGGAGGAAATGCTAGTGGTCTGGTACCTGCCAGAAGTAGGTTCCTCACTCTTCCACCAGCAAGAGCGGAAGAGCTGTTTGTTTACATGAGGCTAGTGCCCTGTGAAGGTTTTAATGCTTCACTGTATAATTGCAATGAGTCAGTTGGTATTTTGAACTGTCAAACATTAGCATTTTGAATTAAATAATTCATTTATTCTCTGTAAAGTTTCTAGGTCTACATTTCTTACTGGAAGGTGCTGTTGCTGGACTAGACGACCTCTCTGGGACTTGTATTTCTTCTGTTTCTTTTCCCACGCAGAACCTGCAGTTCCAAGAAAAAAATGAATAATTTACTGGCTGAGCTTAGCATATTCATCTTATCTGTGAATTAAGCTAAGGGTTTTTCTCAAATACATAAATTATTGGGAACTCGTTATCATAATCATTTGGGAAATACATCTTCATTTACAGGATTGATGAGCAATTCACTAAAGGTGTTGGAAGTCATACTGGCTGCATGGCAGGGAACAGCCAGAGCCAGCTGCTCACGGAGGGCCATGGAGCCAAAGGGGCCGAGAGTGCGAGATCAGGTGAGGATCTGGGGGCCTGTGGCCACAGATCAGGTGAGGGCCAAGGACAGGAGCTTCAGCTGAAGCAGCTCCCAAGGGCCAGGGAGCCGGTGTTGGTGCTGGCAGTGGCCTCCCCACCAAGCTGCCTAGGAGTGCTCCTCATGGCCACGGGCAGGTCCTGGGCCCTGGCACCAGGCCTCCAGCAGTGAGAAGGATGTGCTCAGGGCCCCATGGCTGCCTGGATACGTAGCTCTGGATAAATCTTTATGTTATACAGAAGAGACAGGATTCTATGCTGTAACTCAAATAATCATCTCTGAAAATTCAAAATTTTCTTCCAGAAAAATATTTCATCATTTGTTATTAAATTATCCCATGGTGTAATAGAGAGCACTCTGGACTCTGAATCCCAAGGACTTGAGTTTGAGTCTCAGTGGGGACCGTCCCCCGGCAGTTCAATGCCTCCCTGCCATCCCATCAGATCTCGGATGCTCAGCAGGGTCAGCCCCGGTTAGTACTGGGTGCTGTGACAGTCCCGAGGACTTCACTGTCACTGTCCAAGCTCGCTCAGCCATGGCAGATGGACCTCAGGACTTAAACGGTGGGGCCAGTTCTGTGCACGCTGTGCCTCACCTAAAACATCCACTGCACAGGCTGGAAGGGCACACCCACGTGGGGAGAGCCCTGCCCAAATCTGCGTTCGTGAAGTCTGGCCATACACATCACAGATTAGGACCTCCTGTCTCCTTCAAAAATTTTAATTTCCACTTTTTTCTCATATATCATCCCACAGCTACTCCACTTCCTATACATGATCAGGCACTCAGCCTGTTGCATATCACAGCATTTACTGACAGCACAGTGTAACAGCAAGTTTCCATATTTATAAATCCAACTTAGAAGCTCCATGAAACAGAGGAGTGTTGATGTAACATGTCCATTTCATGCTCTCCAGAGCAGCTGTGCTACGGGAAGGCAGGCTGAGAGCCACTGAGGACAGCTCTGTGCTGCTTGGTGACTCTCTGACCAGAGGCACACCAGGCTGCAGCACTGTCCCTCAGCCATGCCCCAGCTGGATGCAGTGCTACCACAGACATCTTGCTTTGACTCTCCAGCTGGGATCTCTCTGAGTTTATGGCCCTTCATGGAGGAACCTGGTCCACTGGTGTCAGCTCACATGCCTCTTGCACGGTATAGCAATGCTGGCACAAGAAGAGAGGAATAGTCTCACATTTGCTAAGCATACCAAACATTCACTAGAGCAGACAGCCTGTCAGAAGACAAATCAATTTTCTGTAATTAGTCCCCAAATCAGCTAGCCAGCATCCTGGATTTAGCTTGGCCTCCAAACACACAGACCAGATAAGAGCTGCCTGATTTCAGGCCAGTCTCCTACCATGGGACAGAAACACACTTCTGTTTTTAGCAGTATGTAAAATAAGTTCCATTTGGGGTGAAGCACAGCAAGTCAACAGGGATCAGTAAGAATTTCACCTTCTTTTAATCTAAGGATGCATTTTCAGGATAAAGAAAGCAGGAAGCATGGATTGAAGTGTAGAATTGATGCCATAAGAAAATATTTATGAAGTGCTAACTCCTCAAGACAAGCAGGAGATGTGCCAGATCAAAACTTTGAAAACAGACATTTCAATACAAGTGATTTTATAAATGAACTATTAAATGTGAAAGTGAAGTTGGATGCTGAAGTGACAGACTTGCAAGGCAGGGTGCAGTCTTGTGGGAGCAGATAAAATAATCTGTTCTGCTGTTAGTCTGGTCCATGAGGTAGCACCACATGGTCAATACAGAGAACTGTGTGCTCTGGAGAGCTCCAACCATCAAAAGAGGACAGTACACCCTCGTTCTTCAGTCTTTGGCAGGAAAAAAGCAAACAATATGGTGTTACATTTGATCTTCAGTAAGAAAAAAATGTTAGTGAAGAAGCTGCAAAGGATTTCCAATTGGTTGCAAAATTTCTTTTGAGGCATAGATGACTCATCACCTGAATCAAATTCTGCCCATGTACTAAACAGTGCCCTGTGTGGCATTTTCTTTCTCAGGAAATACTAACTGAAAATAAAGTACTTTACATTTCTTCTCGTTTTCACCTTTCAAAGGCTTCAAAGCACTTTTTAAGTGTGACAGTAAAATCTCTTCAACTTTCCTAAGAGAGAAACAGAGGATTCCAAATGACCTTGAACAGTGGATAAACTAGGCAGTGTGATGGATTTCAGGGGGTAACGCCTAAAAGGGGCACAGGACTCTGCGAAGCCTGGGGACACGGGGGACTCCCACACCTCCTCATCCCTGAGTTCCAGGAGGCTGCAGAACTCTGCTGTTCTCTCTTCCTTTGCACTGGCTTCATGAACCACCAGACAGGGATGTGCTGCTTCCCAGGTGTGCAGCCTGATCTTGGATTGGGTGAGAAACACAACCAAAAGCACTCCATGCTAAAGCAGCCTCTCTCAAAATCCTGCAAGGACGACTGCTTGTGCTGAGAATAAACCTCCTCAGCTGTGCAGGGGAGCAACTCTCTCCCCTTCCACAGCACATGATAATAGTACTATTGTGAGCGGTGTTTCATGGTCACAAGGGAATGAATTAATTGCAGATACAGCTCTTGGATAAGTAATTGCCTTGTGCTCTTTCTTCCTTTCTCTGGCTCATTTCCTTCCTTTCCTGTGTGAGGCCTGAGGCACAATTCCTAGAAGAGGAGGAATAGAGGTCAGTAGACCCCACACCACCTTCCTGTTGGAGCACAAGGGTGTGACATAAAATACCCACAGAATAATTAGGGTTGGAAGGGACCTCTGGAGATCACCCAGTCCAACCCTCCCTGTCCAGGCAGCGTCACCTGGAGCAGGTGACACAGGAACATGTCCAGGTGGGTTCTGAATGTCTCCAGAGAGGGACTCCATGACCTCCCTGCACAGCTATTCCAGTGCTCTGCCACCCTCAGCATAAAGCAGTTCCTCATGTTGAGGTGGAACTTCTTGTGTTTCAGTTTACAATTATGACTCCTTATCCTATCACTGAGCATCACTGAAAACAGTCTGGTACCATTGCCTTGGCACCTGCCTTTGAGATTTTTATATGCATAAAGAGATCCCCTCAACCTCTTTAAACAGGCCCTGTTCCTCACAACAGAGATTCTCCAGAGCCCTCATCATCTTTGTGGCCCTCCGCTGGACCCTCTCCAGTACCTTCTTCCCTTTCTTGTACTTTCACTCTATGACACAATGCTGTTGAAAAATCATTATCCCTTCTATTTAACAACCAAAAAGCGCTGACAGGGCGTCAGGCGGCGTCTCGCCCTGACACTCCGGTCACCCGGGATCTGCGGGGCCGGAGGGCTGCGGACGGAGGCCTGGAGCTCGGCCCACTCTGTGCCGTGCCCGGGGGCGGAGGGAGCTCAGCGCCATCCCCGGGGCGCGGGGCCCGCAGTGCCGTCCCTGGGGCGGAGAGCGCTCACTGCCATTCCCGGGGTGGAGGGAGCTCAGTGCTGTCCCCGGGGCGCAGGGCGCTCACTGCCATTGCCGGGGTGGAGGGAGCTCAGTGCCGTCCCCGAAGCGCTCAGCCCTCAGTGCCGTGTCCCGAGGCGGGGGGGAGGGAGCTCAGTGCTGTCCCCGGGGCGCAGGGCGCTCACTGCCATTGCCGGGGTGGAGGGAGCTCAGTGCCGTCCCCGAAGCGCTCAGCCCTCAGTGCCGTGTCCCGAGGGCGGGGCGGGGCCGGGGCGGGCCCGGAAGATCCGGGTCGGAGGGGACGGGAAGTCGGGACGTGGCCGGCGCAGCGGAGCAGGAGGCGGAGGGCGGGAGGAGGAGGATGGCGGCGGTGCTGAGCTCGGACCGGCTGGAGGTGTCGGTGGACGGGCTGACGCTGAGCCCCAACGCCGAGGTGGCGCTCTG